>JZKD02S2155931.1:1180403-1195318 GCA_000966675.3 Picea glauca
CTAGGGTTATTAGCCAATTCATTAGGGTTTCTCTTGCTTCCCGGAGTCTTCTATTCTCGTCAGGTTCACATGTAGAGGTAAATACCTCCCGCAGCTACCATAATATTAACACTTTGCTCAAATGTTTGATGGGTTTAGAGCCAAAGTCAGGGATGTGCAATTGGAGGTCACAGAGGACTCTATAGTCTAGGAAACAAGACTGCCACAGGAAGGAGAGAAATGGTTCAAACATGCTAAAATGGAGGAAGTGCCTTGGAGCCTGTTCATGGTCTCTCAGAAATATACATGATTCCCTAAAGGTATTCCTATTACCCTCCTGAAACCTCGATGGCACGACCTTATTTTTATTCTGAAAAATTTTATAACATGTGAGGGAAGGTATGGTTTGGTATTTTTATACCACATCCGACTTTTGATGTTGTTCCTAGGGTTTAAAATAAACATGCCCTTCTATTTATTGATGAGCCTATATAAAATGTCAAAATGTTATAAGAGACAGATCTTGAACCCTCTGTCAATCCTCTTTCACCGTGGGCTTATAAGGATTCTGTTGGTATCGCAGGTGTCTCAAATTGGGGACACTTGGGAAATATTCCTGAGTCAGAACAATTTTTCCCAACCCAAAAGAACAGTGAAATCACCTTTAAATGTAAACCCAAATTATGATAATCCCATGACCCAGAATCAAGATTTCAATTCACATAATGACTGTGAAATTAATGAACCAGTTTCTATTTCTTTGCAAACCCCCATGGGTAAAAAAACATGATGTATTTTTACACCCAGAAAATCATTAGAAGAGGTAGCGGATGTTTTAAAATAGAAGGTTTCTTCTGATCCTATTAATGAATCGAATCAGGGTTTTAATGACAAACTTGTTGTTAAGAAAATTCGTAAGAGAAAGAAACAGGATAACTCAGATTTGAGTTTTATGAACAAGAGAGTTGGTCGATTGATATCCAAGAGTCTGTAAAATCAAAAGAAGGATCATTTGAGCTCGATCTCAATAATCAAGGTCAATGATCACTTCTCAGATGACAAGATCAACGATTTCCTTGCACTAGAAGATCTGGATAATCAGTGTCTCGGGAATGAAACTACTAGTCAAGCTGAGAAATATGACTTTGTCTCTAGACTACCTCCATTTCTTAAAGGCCAAGAGGGCTTTGCTGGCATTAGCCATGACTTGAAACAGGCCACAGGAAGAGCTGAAGAATCCATTGTGGATTACGCTCAACCTCGGCCTGCTATAGAACCAATACATTGCTTAGACTGAGTAGAACACTATTACAGGGACATACCATATTTATAGGCACAATTAAAACATTTGGTTGCCCGCAATTCTCTACTTGAACGAGAAAATCAAGAGTTGAAAGCATGCGCAGATCGGGAAAGTAAAATGCCCAAGAGACTCAATAATATAATCATCAAACATGAAACCAACTTCAATGCCATCATTAATTCAAAACTATCTGACCCTTCACTATCTAATTTCTAAAATGGTAAAAGTTGTTTTTTATTTTATTTCATTTTATTTTGTTATGAAAATCAAATAGGAAGATTTAATTTTGATTTTCTTTGTTAATATAAGACTAGCTATAGAATCTCACGATTATGTCACCAGTCTATTTCTGAATGTTAGTTGGCATTATTTTCTAAATATCAATTTCGTTTTGTTATCTACAAGAAAATGATGATTATGGTGTTGTTTACATGGAGAAACTATCTTGGATCGTGCATTGTATAGTTCTGTAGTTTCTTTCTTTTTCATAAAACTTTGTTATTATGTAATAAATTTTGACAAACCAAATCCTACAGGAATGGTTTCGTGTTCTATTATTTTTGTAAAACAATCTATTCTTTGGGGATTGCACTCTATCTTACATGATAAGAGTTTGTTAATCCAAAACTATTTTAAATAGTGATCACTATTAGTAGTGAACATAACTTTTGTTGGGATACTTTATGGACATGTGATTTTGAGAATTGATATGGAGAAGCTACTCACCATTGGATTTAGACCTATGTCATGCTTACCCCATTATGTTCTTTCATTGCCTCGATCTTATGAAATATTATTATGTTTGATGCAGCTTTAGTCTGGTTATCATATGGTGTTTCATATTATTAAGTGTTTTGATGTTGTCTATAATTTGTTATTCCATTTTTATATCTGTGATTAATCTGTCATTTGATTACTATTGATTTACTTTGGAAATTAAATGATAGATAATATTAATTCTTTGAATTGAGTTTCCTTTCATTCTAAGTGTTGATTATCATAAGATCACCAGATCTTTACATTTATCATTATGTTGCTATATTCTCACTTCAACACACCTTTGAATTTATTCTGGGAGTATTAACACTATTTTGTCACAGGTTTCCCTCACATGCAGGACAGTTAGGAGCTCGAACTACACAGGAAGATAAACTTAGTTAATCGATTAGTTACAGGTTAGTTTGTTTGTTACTTAGTTAAATTATTTATTAATGGAATAAGATAGCATGAATTAGATTTGACTATTTATGTCTTCTTATTTCATTCATATTTTCTTAGTATTCATTAGTTTTAGATCTTTAAATATTCAAAAAGAAAACATAAAATGTATGTGCTTTCTTTATCTCTTTATAAACACTTTTAAGAACATCAATTTCGCAAGATGACAACTAAATCTTGCAAGATGTATATAGATTGTATATAATCATATGCACATATTCATGTTTTTATTTGAACACTTGTAATTAGTAAATTTATACTCTTAGCATCATACCTTTTAGATTAGTTTCTTTTCTTTTATTATTTTTAGTACTTTAGTTGGTCAATGGAGCCATTAAACCCGTTAGGTGATTTCATTCCAAACAACTTGGGTTATTTAGAAAACCCCGGTCCGGTTTCGAACTTCCACTTGACGATGTGTCACATATGCCCGTCAACAAATGGCGCTATAAGGAGGGCCTGGAATTAATTGATGGCACATGGAGGTCGTAAGACTCCCCCGCACACCCACACTCCTGTCGTAATGCGTAGTTGCTCCGACACAAACATTACACTTGAAACAACAACTACCTCAAATGATACCCTTGATATTCCTGTCGAACTAGTGACACCACTCCCTCAAGGGATGGACATCCAGGAAATTGTCCTCCAGTCACTCATAAGAGCCCATAGTGTCTTATCCTGTATAAGACAACCTGGTAGACAAATCAATCAACCCATTGACTTTAAAAACCTTCAAGAACAAATTCAAGGCATTGGTCTACCCAAAAACCCTTTAGGTGGTAATACTACCAATCCTACTAAAGCACCTATCCTTGGTAGCGGAAGATCTGATATTCCACCGTCTCCACCTGGTTCTTCTCCATCCTCTTCAAGAGGAGAGTCTTCAGATGAAGGCAGTTCTTCATCAGAACCATCTCATCCTTCGACACCACCAAATCCCATGGAAAATCAAAATAATTCTTCCAGGCCCTGGCTCGATCAAGATGGTGTGGCCGTACCTAGACCCCAACACCCATTAGCTAAATATCCAAAGAAACGGTTGCCCAAATTTGATCCAGATTTGAAGCAATCTGCTGAGGATCACATCAAGAAATTTATGTTAGCCATTAGAATCAAGAATATGGAACACAAAGATGTAGTGTGCAGATTATTTCCTTCTACTTTTGAGGGAAATTCTTCCACCTGGTATTTCACTCAATAACCCTAGACCATCGTCTCTTGGGACAAGTTCAAAACCTGTTTTCTAGAAAAATTTGGAGATGATAAATCTCTGGAAGTTTTGATTATGGAACTCTCTATATTAAAAATGAACCCTAAAGAAAAAGTGAAGGACTTTAACCAAAGGTTTCTAACATTAAAGAATAAAATCCATGTAGATTCGATGCTTGTGGAAATCTTAATTGTTTCATATTATACTAAGGCCCTGCATAATAACATATCCATATGGGTTAAAAGGTCCAAAAATAACATGTTGTTAGAAGCCTTTGAAGAGGCAAGTCAAATTGAGAAAGATATATTGATCTTAAAAGATAATCTTGGTAGCGAAGTTGAAACAACTTCATCCTCAAAGAAGAAAATAGAAATTCTCACTAGGCCTCCTCAAACAAAAAATCAACAAGAAACTTTAGACTTGGAGAGCTTGCAGAAAGATTTCCAGAAATTGTCCAATCAAGTCGTTGACTTTAAAATATTGGTCGAGGAGGCATCTACAAGTAAAGAGAATTTCAAACATCCTTTTAGAAAACCTTTCCCTCCAAACCAGCCAAACCTGACCACAAAAGGTCTCAATTTCAAAAATTTACAGTATGCTTTGCAAACGATATTAGAAGCTCATGACAATTTTGTTTATGTTCCTCGTGAAAATTTTGATGATACAGTTGAGGAAGAGGTACTAGAAGAGGAGGACTCATCACCTCCCCTTTTCGGGCATTTGTCGAACAATAGTTTCCAAGCAAATTTTGAAACTGTCCACCCCTACAACACTAGGAGTAAAACACAAAACAAGCCTGCACCATAAACAAGTAAAAATGTGTTTCCAAAACAAAAAAAGAAAACCGAAATTAGACAAAACTTAGTTGCCCCAGTTTTAGAGTATGATTTAATCGAAGATCTGAAAAAACTAAGGGAAAATATTTATGTTTTTGAACTGCTGAAATTTCCTCTTATTTGCAGAAAATGCTTCAAAGCATCGCTGAAAACAGTAAAAAGAATGATATTAGCTGCAAAAAATCAGCAAAAATTGATTCAAATGCAGCGAAAAACTTCCCAACTATAAATACATTTGAACATCAAGACAAAAGGGACTTAGCAAAAAAAACTATAGCAAACTTAGATAAAACTGTTTCAGGGACAACAATAAAAAATTAGTAGAATTCTGTTGTTTCCTCACATAAAAATGTCCCCCATTTTTTACCGACCTTTGAAATTTTTAATAAGAATGTACATAATTGTATGGTTGACTATGGTGCATCATCAAATGTGATGCCTATGTCTGTATGCTAGAAAATTATTGCAGAAGTAAAACCTTCTAATCTTAAAATCATTCAACTAGATCGAACGAATCTTAAGGTGATCGGTGAGCTTAAGAATGTGATGATTAGATTATCGTCCAATTCCAAAGTTCATCATATAATTGATATTATCATTGTTGATATCCCTAAAGTTTACAGTATGTTTTTAAGTAGAGATTGGTCAGAACAACTGTACGGTTATTTTTCTACACACTGGTCTCACTTGTGGCTTCCTAAAAATGGACAGCCCAACAAATCAGAATAAACAGAGAACGTTATCTTAAGCATACCATGACAGATCTAAACAATCCAAATGATCCTTTCGTTACCTCCGCAAATTCTATTGAAACGAAGGGAATGAATACATTTTTCAGTAATTTCATGATCGAAATTTCCTCTGTTATTGATCCAGGACAACAATCTGAAGTTACAGCCTATACTCAGGTACCATATTTTCCAAAAATGATAAGCACTGCTAATGACGCACAAATCTGGTCCCTATATTTTGATGGATCCAAATCCCAAGAAGGAGCAGGTGTTGGTTGTGTGCTCGTCGATCCTACAGGTAATAAAACATTTATTTCTTGTCAATTAGAGTTTGAATGCACTAACAACACAACCGAGTACGAATCACTTTTGCAGGGACTTAGGAAAACACTGGACATGGATGTGCAAAATTTTATACTATTCGATGATTCTAAAATCATGGTCAAATAGGTAAGAAACGCAATACATTGTTTGTCACCGCATATGAAAAGTTTCCAAATCGAGGTATAGAGTTTAATGCATAAATTTCTAGCATTTAATATAAATTCCATTCCTAGGATGAGTAATTCAGAAGCTCATTTACTAGCTAATGTTGCTTCTAAATTGTTTCCCACTGAAGGTCTTTCTCCTAATGTTTTTTTGATCGAATTGTTATTTAGGTCGTCGATTCCAGATAACATCATGAATTGGAGAGTATTAGATGATTATCAACAGATCATTAACTTTATGCATATTGAGGACACCTTCCAAGATGCAGTTATTGATGAAGGCACTTATGACAAGAATCTCTGAGACTTCACGGTAATATCTGATCCCTAATCTCCTGAATCAACATCAGAGTTGGTAAACACTATCCCTAGATCTGTTGTGATATTAGAGAAATTTTATGACTTGCATGAGAAGTTTAGAGGGGTATTCAATTCGAAAACTAATAGTTCCTCTTTAATCTATGAAACTATTCTTTAATCTACGAAACTGTTAATTTAGGAACAAGAGATAATCCTCAAAATATTAATCTAGGAAAGGGATGTTCCGAGCAAGAAAGATCTGCTTTCATAAAATTATTTAAAGAATTTAAATATGTATTTTCTTGGATGTACGATGCCTTGAAAACTTTTGATCCAAACATCACACAGCATGTAATCCCTATGAAACCCCAGACTCAGCCTTTTCAACAGAAATTGAGGAAAATGCATCCTAAATTGGAACCTACCGTTAAAAAGGCACTGAATAAGTTACTAATTGCAAAGATAAATTTTTTGGTTAGGCATACCCAATGGGTGTCTAACTTAGTCCCTATAAGGAAGAAAAGTGGTGAAATTCAACTTTGTGTCGATTTTCGAAATTAAACTGAGCGTCTGATAAAGACAACTACTCTGTTCCTCCAATGGGAAAAATTCTACAACAAGTGTCTGGCTCCAAAAGACTATCTTTGTTAGATGGTTTTTCAGGATACAACCAGGTCCTTATGTCTCCTTCGGACCAACTTAAAACCACCTTCCGTACCCCATGGGGCACTTACGCCTATAGAAAAATTCCTTTTGGACTGATAAATGTCGGTGACACTTTTTAGAGAGAAATGGATATTGATTTTCGTGGCCTCATTAACCAGTCAGTTGTGGGCTATCTTCATGATTTCACTGTCTTTTCTAAAAACAATAAAGATCACTTATCTCACCTTAGGGTTGTCTTAGAACGATGTCGCAAGTTCGACATATCTCTCAATCCTAAGAAATCAGTCTTTGTAGTAGATAAAGGAAAACTCCTTGGGTTTATAGTATCTAAGGATGGAATGATTATTGATCCCAAAAGAACCCAAGACATTTCTAAACTTCCCCCTCCTTCTTCCAAAAAGGCCATGCAATCCTTTTTGGGAAAGATTAATTTTGTCAGAAGATTTGTCCTGAGTTTCTCGGAAATGGTTCGACCTCTACAAAATCTAATTAAAAAGGATGGTTTGTACCGATGGGGACCACAAGAAAGTTAGACTTTCAATTCAATTAGAAAATAAATAATAGAATCTTCTTCCCTAATGAGTCCCGATTTTTCTCATCATTTCACTCTTTACACTTTTGCATCTGATAGATCCTATGTTGTTTTGCTTACATAGAAGAACATTGAAATTAGTGAGATACCCATTGCCTTCATGATCTCTTCTTTTGAAGGAGCGAAAATTAATTACCCAAGAATGGATCAACAGGCTTATGTTGTTTTTAAAGCGGTGAAACACTCCAGGTCTGACCTGTTGAAATCCAGAACCAAAGTGATTGTTCCTTACCCCGTTGTAAGAAACTTGTTAGTTCAAAAAGAGTTGGGTGAGAAAACAGAAAATTTGATGACATCACTATAGGAATATGACCTTGAAATAACTCCTTCCAAAAATTTTAGAGGTCAAGACCTGTGTAAACTAGTGGTTGATTCAGTTGAGGAACAAGAAAGTCAAATAAACACATCAACTGTAAATCAGCATAATGAAAAACAGATTAGTTGTGCACAAGATACACCCAATTCTTGGTATGAGAACATTAGATTCTATTTAACGCATGAATCTTCTCCCCACAATCTTGATACCAAAACCAGAAGAACAATTAGGCTTAAATCTTCATCTTTCCAGTTAATCAATGATATATTATTTCGAAAGAACTTTGATGGTGTTTTTTTGCGTTGTTTAGAAAAGGAGTCGTCTGAAAGAGTGCTGGCTAAACTTCATGCCGGTGAGGTCGGTGGTCACTTTGGTGGATATACCACTACCCACAAAGTACTAAGGGTTGGATATTGTTGGCCTACCCTGTTTAAAGATTCTCATACGTTGTCATGCAAATGTGTAATCTGCCAAAAGGATGCAGGACGAGTGAAAAATGCGGCTTTTCCTTTGCAACTTGTTACTGTAGACACACCTTTTCAGCAATGGGGCCTAGTCATAATTGGACCAATCAATCCACCCTCCTCCCAATAGCACAAGTACATCCTCACAGCAACAAACTATTTTACAAGATGGTTTGAAGCTTTACCTTTAAAGGTGGTCAACACCAATCGGGTAGTGTCTTTTATCAACTCCCATATCAACACTCGATTCAGAATTCCTAAATGTCTAGTTTTTTAGAACACCTCTTATTTTTCGTCCCTTGATATGAATGTTTTCTCTCTGGAAAAAGGGATTAAACTGAAGTATTCTACAGAATGGTCTAGCAGAATTGACAAATAAGAATTTAATCAAGATTATAAAAAGGACATTTTTAGAAAACCACAAGAATTGGCACAATGCATTGTACAATGCACTTTGGTTTGATAAGGTAACTTCAAAATCTTTCGTTAGTAATTCTTCCTTCTTCATTTACGGGGAATTTTGAGGTGAAAATGGGTCTCAAAACAAAAAAATGTACTATTGAAATTGACTTTAAAAGAACCACTAGGATTTAAGATGACGATGTCAACCATAGGGGTAAATATTTTTTAGGGAAAGGAATGAAATTACTTTTTTCATCATATTTCCTACTTATCTCCTTACAGGTTTACTCAAATTTCAAGTGCAAGAACTCATTGGATGCAGAATTAAATTCTACATCCAATGAGTACCCACAATGAGATAACTAGAAATGCATGAAAAAATGTGTTTCCTTTAAAACAAAACACACATTTTTCATGTATTTATAGTTTTATCTCATTCTAGGTCTATCAAAAGTATATAGAGTGGGTACTCACTAGATGTGGAATTTAATTCTACATCCAACAAGTGCCTACAATTCAAATTCCAGTAAACCTATAAGGAGATAAGTTGAAAATATGATTAAAAGTAGTATTCTTTCTTTCCCTTTGAAAATTCATAAATCTTTTTTTTTTTTACTGGCGGAATCAACATATAGTTGAGCACGTACTTGCATGACATGTGGTCGTGTTATCCAACTGCTACCACTATAACCTCCAGGTGTTCCCATGAGGCCCCATACACGACACACAAGGTAAGTCGAGGTTTCGAACCGGTGACTTCACATAATGGAGTGTCTTAACAGTACACTCCATCACCAACTTCCCTACACCCCAGGGGCTTCATAAGTCTTATTTTATTTAACTAATATTCTATTATTTTCCTAGGATGTCCATTTTAGACCTCAAATTTCCCCTAATGATTATACACCGAGGAATCAAAAACATGTTGTATGCATTGGTTCTTAGTATATATATTCGGAATCCCCAATGCACATCAGTGCATAGTGCACTAGTGTAAATTATACATAATAGGCACATTGGTGGGCACTATCAATATAAATGCACCAGGAAAAATTAACTTCTGTTAGAATCTGTGGTCATCCATATTTTTTAGTTATAGAAAAAAATAGTTAAAACCTCTCTTAAAACATCTGCTACTAATAACATAGGTTTTAGCATATTTTTTTTATAACCCAATCTTATAATACTAAAAACCTTTGTCAACTGGGTTTATCTAGGATGGTTGGGAGGAATGATTGTTAACCTCTTCACATAGGTTCAATTCCCACAAGTGACATGTTAATGCTTCTTGTTGTTCATCACATATTCATTGGAGAAATATTTGAAAGGTTTTCCACTAGTACATTTTCTCGAAAAAATACTAAAAACCTTCACTAATTTAATTTTTTCTTTCTTCTTAAAGCTTTCATTTTTTCTTTCTTCTTATCCCTTCATTTTTCCTAACCCTCTCATTTTTCCAACCCCTTTAAAGTAAGTTTTCATTCCTTTTTCATATTCTATATTTGTATTTTTGTTCTTTACTTTACTTCATTTCACCATTCAAACGTTCATATCCCTTTATTTGTAGTTTAGTTTCACCATATATTTAGTGTACAAATGTTTGTATCCTTAAGGTTTATATTTATTAAGTCAAATATCTAAGCTACTAACCTGCACTAAAAGCTCACGAGAATAAGTTTTTCTTTACAATATGCTAAATAGATGTTGGTGTGGGTTCACAAGGACATGTACTTAACGCTCACGGGAATAAAGAAGTCTTACTTTACAATATGTCAAATTCATGTTAGTGTGGGTTCACAAGGAGATGCCTTTATCCATACTATGATTATGGAAACTTTACCATTATGGATGTCCCGTGTCTTGCATGGTTTAGCCATTTTATTAATTTATCAATTAATTCATTTTCAAGTTATTTAACATATATTCTAGGTTTATAATAAATTGGATTGATTTCATCTCAGGTTGAAAATTAATCATTTTCAAGTTATAATATATATTTAGGTTTATAATAAATTGAATAGAAAATTAAAAATAAATTACATAAATTATAAACATTTTTCAATAAAATTAAAAATAAATCAGATTCATTAAATTATATATATTAAAATAATCAAATTTAATTATTAAATAAAGAGCATTAAATTTTTTTAATTGTTTGTGAGATAAAAAAAATAATTTATATAATAAAATAATTTTAAAATATATAACACAAAATTGTATTCAACTTATTTTATTGGAAATTTTAAGAAATGTATGTAACATGTGTAGTTTTTTTTAATGATAGAAAGAAACTATAAAAATTGTTTATAATAAATTGAATTGAAAATTAAAAATAATAAATAATAATAATAATAATAAAATATAGATGTTAAATAGAAAATATTAATATTTTAGAATTTTTTTTTGTGTAGGATAAAAATGTTTATATAATAAAAATAATTCTAAAATTATTAGATATATTTAAATTATTTTATAGAATATTTTTAACAAATATTTATTAGATCCCCGGATGGGGTGACACGCGGAGGAGCCGATGAGCCACCTGGACTCGCACTCAGCGATGGTTAATTGTTGATGACCGCCACCCTCGCGCGACATTTAACGCTGATGGACGGCCATAGCAGAGGACTGCTGAAGGAGGTACTCCTCCCTCACGCGACATTTAACATCCCATGCGCATATGAATTCATGGCCATTATGGACGGAAGGAGGAGTAGACAGTTTGATTATGTTTTTTCTTTGGAGCCCGAGCAAAGGAGGAAGGCTCCTGGTGCGTCAACAGCGGGGTCATTTACCGCCTTCTATCTGTATTCTGGGGAGTTCTTCCAGGGCTGGTGGCTCCTCTGTATTCGACAGAGCTGGCCTGCCTGCGCTCGACACTCACAGCCGCTCTCGAATTGGTCCTTTTCTAACTATGTTCTGCACTTAACTGGCATTTGCGTTTGGAAAATGGTCAGGCGACGAGGAACACCTCGTCGGGGTTCTGCTTGGGAAGCACACAAGGCGCAGAGGTGCAGGGAGGAGGAACTCGAACGGGCCTTGGCTCTGACCTCTTCCATCCTCAGGAAAAAGGCACGGGTTGAGGGACGAGCGGCGCTCAATTCTATTGTCGAGCAAGACGTTGGCTTCAGCAGGGCGAAGAAGGAGACCGAACCCGTGGATTGGTTTTCTGGTTGTGTTGTGGAGGAGGACCTGTCATTCGGGGACCTGATGTGTAACGTGAAGCCCAGCACCAGGGAGACGCCCACYAGGCAGGATATCAATAGCGACCYGACTAAGGTCGACGACCTTCCTGGTTGCGTGGTGGAAGAAATTCCATGGTTAAGCGACCTACAGGCCACAGATGYTGAGCAGTTGGAGAAGTTGGTGACAGTTGAGAAGGCAACGGCTGACATTGGCAAAGACGAGGATAGGAGGACTGCTCCTCCTAGTGTCCAGGGTGGCGGAACGCTTGGTCCCCTCCTCAGCGATGAACACCTGGCCTTGGTGTTCGAGCTCGGCAGCCACATTGCGGACTTGGAACACAGGGCTCTCATCATGGGACAACGAATAGATTTGCTCCTTGACGCGCTCTCCGGGGCCCCAGTTCAGCGTAAGTGCCCCATGTGCATGCAGACTTTTGCCATTTTGACGGGTGCTGGTGGGAGAGACACGTCACCGGGTGCCTAGGCTGCCCTGCTCTCCAGGTTCTTGTTTTTATGTGTTAATTGCTATGTGTTTCTCTGGACCACTGGCATTTGTCCTGGTTTCCTACGGGCAGGACAGATGTCTTTTTCTTAAATATACTACTGTATAAACTGCTAGGTGCTTCCCAATAATGTTGGTTTCCGGTTACCGGCAACATTTTTTGGTGACTGTAGCTTTGAAGCTGTTTACTTTGTCAAAGTTTTGAGATAATATATTATAGCAGGTACTACTCCTTTTTTATTTAAAAAAAAAAACAAATATTTATTAGATATATTTAAATTATTTTATTAAATATTTAAAAAAATATTTATATATTTAAAAATATATATATTTGAAGTAGTTTAGCATAATTTTAATAAAAATATATAAAATAAAATTTAAAAATATTTATTATAATACAAATTTTCTTAACATTTTTACTTGTCAAAATTATGTTGTTTTAAAAATGTTTCTTTTAAAGCTTTTTCCATCAATAAAAAAAAAAAATAGAATTTAAATAATAAAAATAAAAATAAATTTCTTGCTTAAAAAAAAAAAATTAAGATGTGATTTATAAACCAAATCATTTTTTTCATCCTCGTTATTATCAAAATTAAATTATGATAATTTAAAGATATTTCTTTTAAAGCTTTTTCCATCACAAAAAAATAAAAATAAAAAATGTAATATTCTTAATTTTCTTAAAATCTGATATTTTAAACCAAATCATTTTCTTCATCATCATAATTATCAAAATTATGATAGTTTAAAAATACTTCTTTTAAAATTAATTAAATCAAAAAAAATTAAAATAATAATAATAATAATTTTCTATTCTTTTTAAGATTTTTTTTAAGAAATTGAACCATTTCATAATCTTCTTAAAATCTAATACTATAAACCAAACCATTTTCTTCATCATAATTATCAAAATTATGATAATTTAAAAATACTTCTTTTAAAAATAATTAAATCACAAAAAAATTAAAAATAATAATATTATTGAACCATTTCATGATCAAATTAAAAACACAATGAAAAATATATACATAAAATAATGTCCTAACTTATCAATTTTTTATTCAGTTTTTTTTTATATAAAATATTATAGTCGGTGAGGAGTGTGTTGTTAAGCCACTCCGTGTTGAAAAGTCAGGGTTCGAAACATGAGGGGACAAAAAAATCCAACCATGTTAAGGGTTGGTATGGCTCAAGCCACCCCAAATGATTTTGACAAAAAAAATTATATTGGACCGTGACTTTGCTATTGAGAAAAATAATATTACTTAAAATTCAAATTCACATAAAATTTAGACTTATACATTAATCCAGGTTAAATATGTTATATTTAATTACATTAAAAAAATTCAAATTCACATAAAATTTTGATCCATGTTAAATATGTTATATTTAATTAAATTAAAAAAACAAAGAAAAAAAAAATTGAAAAACAATTTCTCATGGAACCATGTTCTCCTTATGTGATGAGACGGATAATAGCAGAATGTGTTTGTACTGTATATCATCTTCGAATATTGAATAGAAATTTGAAATACGTATTCAGAGGCAATTTCCATTCCTCAATTACAGCCGACCATCTCGATTTTCCAAACCTCCATTTGTTTTAAGAGGGCAGGTAATGCCTGCAGATACCGCATCGTCTTGCCACTGAAGCTACCATTATTGCGATGCCAACAGACTGCTTGGTTTCCAATTATAATGAAATAATGAAGAGTCTGGCTAAAAACATTACATGGTGGCATTGCCTTGTAACTATTTCCACGAAGCACTGAAAAAAATGCATATATTGTTATCAGATTCGCTGCCCAGAGATCTCTAGCCTTCCTTCCTCGTAGGAACCTCCTTGGTTTCATCTCCTACAGGGTTAGCAGAGACTGAGATTACATGGTTTCCATCAACATTCGCATGCCCGTTCGATACAGGATATGACAATACGGGCAGATCTTCAACTTTCTTCGTCGTTATCGCCAAGTAGAAGATTATATTCAGCATCACTGTGACCAAAGACAATGAAGCTGCCGTGGCAAAAACCCCAGGCTTCACGACATAGCACTCGTCGTCGATCCATTGGTTTTTGTAGGGTTGCCTCTGGTTCATGCTCGACCCGGCTACCAGAAGAAAAAACGAAAACCCGAACGTTATCCTGCAAAAAATCGTCATACAATCAACTAGGGTTGATAACAATCGCTTTACCTTCAGCTCCCGGGGAATCTAATGTCTCTGGATAGGGATGAGTTTTCCTTATGGAAAATGATTCGACACCAATTCGACATTAGAGTTTTGCACAAGTTTCGGAGAATTACAGACATTTATTTCAGTAATTTCGATCCGTTCTGAATGTAAATTGTAAAACAAAACACATAGAAGTGTTCTGATCGGAGAGGGAAAAGTGAATATGACAAAATTTTACAAAACAAAAATTTGTGTTAATTGCAAAACCAGACACACAAAGATTTACATGTAATCCCATTGAGCATTGGTATTTTTATACAGAGACGAAAAAGATAAAGCAACTGGGAGTGCTGGCTGCACTTGGGGCTCTGGGCTCTAGTATTATACTAAGCTAAGTTATAGTATTATACTAAGCTTGCACTTAAGATGTTGGTTAAGATGTTGGTTTAGTTGATTAGTGCATCATTATTAAAATTTTGTTTTAATTTTCAAAATCACACATTAATACTTTCATAATGATAATTTTACAATATATTATTCTAATATAG
>JZKD02S2155931.1:1195328-1212197 GCA_000966675.3 Picea glauca
AAAAAAGATTATAATTACGCTATTACTGATTCACCCCCCCTCTCAGTAAGAGTTCATAAATTAGTAATTTTGATTTATTAAAATTCACAAAATCACAATATGAAGCCACCATATATTTGTATTAGTAAAAAGCCAAGGGTGGGTCCTCTTTTGGAGATTTGGGGTCCTAAAACTTTTATAGCTTGTTAGGGGCATTAAATGGCCATTTTGGGGGTCAAAACATTTAAACAAAGCTCTTATTCCTCTAATGTTGTTTTGCATGTCAATAGATTTCCAACGACGCAAAGATCGCCTCAATTGAAATCAGTAAGAAGAAGTTATGTCTCCCACAAGTTAACCTATGCTTTTCACCACCATGGTATCAAGTGGATGTCATATCAACTCCCATTACTCACACATGTAGAGCTGGTCACATGTGGATTTAAAGAATATTTACATGGTCCAAAACCCTAGCCTAATCAAGAGTCAGGGCATGCAAAATCCCTAAACCTAACCTTAAATGGCTATCAAGAAGTGTTAAATACTAGGCCACTAGGAAAGGAAGGGATTTTTTTCTATTTGTATAGATTTGTTATTCCACAATTGAGTGTAGAAAAGGAGTGATATTGGGAGTAAAATATAGGAAGTAGACCTTGTAGTAGTCGCCTAGGCCATCGTGATTTTTTGTTGCATAGTTGAGCATAGAAAAGGAGTGGATTATAGTGAAAGGAATAGATGAAGGATAAGACCTTATTGTACCATTTAGGCCACAATGTTTTACAACTCCATATAAGTTCATCTTTCTTGGTATCTGCATTCTATTGTGAAAAGAAAAGAGCAAGGCATAATCCTCGCTTTTTACCTGGGTTTTCTCACACTGGGTTTCCTGGGGTACATTTTGTGTTCAATGAGTGGACGGTGTTGTATTTATTTTTTTATCTTATTTTATTTTGTTTTCAATTTATTTCAATATTTTGGACACTAAGCTTGTAATGATGAGATAGTTCTTTTGGATTCATCGCATTGATTTTTTATTTTTTTATTTTTGATAAGATTGTAATGTCAAATTATACTAATAGCTAAGCATTGCATAATAGACAGTTTGCAAAAAATTGTAAGATTTGTTGTCATGAATTATTCTATTGGAATATCCATGATACATATCCCTTTTGGCAATGGTTTATCTCAATGTGGGTCCTCTAAAAACCATTGTTAAACATTTTTAGGGGTGGTTTTATAAAAAGCAGTGCTCCCCTAAAGAATCATTAAATGTGATTTTTAGAAAACTGACCCCAAAAGTCCTTGAAATTTATTTTTTAGCGATCACTTTGTGCAAAGTGCCACACAAACTCCAATTTTAGGGACTACTAAGCGTAGTGTTATAAAATTCATCCCCCAAAACTCCAATTTCAAGGACTTTTGGGGGTTGTTTTATAAAAATCATTTTAACTATACTTGAAAATGTCCTTGAAAATGGAGTTTTAATGGTTGATTTTACAAAACAATTAATGTGCTAGCATTATGATAAGTTATCCATTTTTTACATTTTTTTATGCCTAATGCACCCTTTTCCTTTCCCTTTTTTCTAACAATATTTCATGATTATACAATAAATTTCTATCACAACAACACTCAAAGGTGATGATGTAAGTCTAACTATTTTTCTTTGTTGTGATGGTTTTTTTCTAATCTGTGATATAAAAAAATGACATGTTGTCTACAATTGTTTAGTTATTGAGTACTAATGTTTGATATAGGAGTGTTGTTGTAAAATTTTAAAAGCTACAAAAAAATGTTATATTCTATTGCAAAACACTCTACAAATTATTTCATAATGCGACACCCTACTACAGAACATTATAGCCTAGTACATACCACTTTATATAGTTTGATGCAAAACGCTACAATCAACTACAAAACACTACAAATTGATGTAGAGGTCATACTAGTTGATGAAAAATTTTGATTTTGTAGCTTCGAGAGGTATTCCAACAAGAGGCCAATGTGTCAGGCATGTGGGAATCTTTGTTGGCACGAGATTAGCCTTTCGGTTTGGTGAAAACCCCCTTCGATTTGAGTGGGGGATTCATGGGTTTGGTGATGGGATTTATGGGCATGTGTCGGGGCTTCACACCCACAAGGAAAACCTAATTTGATGTTGACTTATGGAGGGACTTCTATGGTGACCCCCAAGGATTGTATATAAAGGAGATAGTTCATTGTGGCATCTTATTGTAACATAGTGTGGCATCATGGAGTTAGCATAAGTGAGTAAACACTTATGCTAAAGAGTATGGATTTTGTGGCAACGAGACTTATGCACCTAGGTGATCTGCTTTCTGGATCAGAATGTGAAAGTAAGGAAGGATGCACGTGCGAAGAAAATTGAGTTTATGAGGTCATACTTTGTTTGTAGAAGGGAGAAACATGTATATACACGGGTAGCAGAAGGAAGAATCACATATAGTGTATATGCGGTTTGCAAGAGAGAAAACCGTGTATGTTCATGGGTTTCCAGTTTGTGAATCATGTCTCTAGTTTTTTGGGCAGGTACAGATCCGTACAGGTTGACAGGTGACGTCAATAGGTTGTACAGGTGGTCTACCACATATTCGTGAGTAGAGGATATTTCCATAATATAGTTGAGGTTTGGTTTTTTGTTTTGTATTGGAAGGATGAGGTTGTCCTTGGATTCTCTTGTTTTGGAAGGATAAGATTGTCCTCATATTTGGTGATATTTTATTGGTTGAGAGGATTGGTTTTTGTCCTCATATTTGGTGATATTTTATTGGTTGAGAGGATTGGTTTTTGTCCTCATATTTGACGGATTGGATAAAGTTACATAATAGAATTATTGTGTCTCTTGTGTATTGATGATTCGTCTTTGATCTTGTTGTTTCTGCTGCATATGTTTTTCAGTCAATAATTTCAGTGTAAAGTTGTTGAGTGATAGTTAGATCACTAGGAAGCAATTTTCAGATCTGAAATTAGTCACATAGAGTTGCATGTGAAAATTGACATGGTATCAGAGCTTGGGATTTGAAGAGAAGGGGATCATCTTGAGTTACATTTTTTGGTCACAACATTAGAAGAGTTTTGTTCTTGTTCTTGTTCTTGTTCCAGGCAGGTCACCATGGAAATGTGGCTAGTGGATAACAAAGCTTCTCGTCATGTGATAGGGTCACAGAAATCACTCACTATTATAACAAAGGAACAACTCACAATTGAAGGTGCAACTTGGAGATAATTCTAAGTATGCAGTCAAGGGAGTTGGAACAACTTCATTTCAACTGAATTCTAGAAGGCCTCTCAAGATTAGTGAAGTATTGTGTGTACCCGGATTGAATAAGAATCTACTCTCTATCTCTGCCATGGAGGACAGAAGGTATGTAGTGGAATTCATTGATGGGAAGGTTCTTTCTTGGCCAAATATTTTGAGTCTTGATTCAACAGAAGTCATTGGAACTCATGATGGCAATCTTTACAAGCTAACAGGTCAGCTAGATGAGGCCCTAGTGCATGACAATGATAACCCATGTGAGCTTTGGCATACGATATTGGCACAGTTTCATCACCAATCTCTACCAGTATTAAGAAATATGGTCATAGGTCTCCCAGAGTTCAGAACTGAGCATCAAGGACTATGCAGAGGTTATGCACTTGGAAAGAATGTCAAAACTTCTTTTCAAAGCAGTGATAGTACGTCCAAGAGGATATTGGACCTGGTACATTCATATGTGAGTGGACCGATGTCAATTCCATCTATGGGTGGTTTTCGATATTATCTTATTTTCATTGATGATTATTCCAGGAGGACATGGATCTACTTCATGAAGACCAAGGATGAGGTCTTCAGTCAATTTGGGGAGTTCAAGGATATAGTGGAAAATCCGATAGGGAAGAATATCAAGGTCCCGAGGTCAGACAATGGGGGCGAGTATACCTCCAACGAATTCAAGAACTTTTGTAAGAAATAATGATTAAGATTGAGTATACCTTCAATACCTTACAACCCTCAGCAGAATGGGGCTATCAAGAGGAAGAACCAGACCATACTTGAGGTCACTAGGTAAATGTTGCATGACCATGATCTACCCTTATATTTCTGGGCAAAATCATCCAACACGACAATTTATGTTGAGAACATGAGTCCTCATAGGATCTTGGAGGACAATACTCCTGAGGATGCATTCAGAGGAGTGAGACTAGATATAGGGAATTTGATGATCTTTGGTTGTCCAGTATATATCCATGTTCCTAAGGAGATGAGGACGAAGTTAGAACCTTATGGGAGGAAGGGTATGTTTATGGGATACAACAAGAGTTCAAAGGCCTACCGAATCTACATTCTAGGACAAAAGTATGTTGAGTTCAGTCGGGATGTCATATTTGAGGAGGATTTGGCTTTCATGAGATCTCAAGAGATCCTAGGAAGTGGTGAGGAGAAAGAGGCTCCAAAGGTTTAGGAGAGTAAAGTCCCATTCAGTACATGGGAGCATCCCTCGGATCATGAGGAGGAGTCAAAGGAGGAGGATCCAATAGATCCTCCTAGTAGCTAGGACACAAGACCTAAATGGCTCTGAGATACCCTATAGGCTTCTGAGAGACATATAGCTCCCAGAAACACCTGCAGAGAGAGAAAACCACCAAAGAGAGTTGGCTCATATGTGGCTCTTATGAGTAACCTTATTGATTTCAAGCCTTCCAATTTTAAGGGAGAAATAGGATAGTAGGTTTGGAAGTATGCCATGATGGAGGAGTACCATTCCATCGTAAAGAATGACATATGGGATATAGTTTTGAGACCCAAAGGGAAGTCGATAGTAACTTCCAAATGTATCCACAAGATCAAGCATACTACATATGGAAATATTGAGAAGTATAAGGCAAGGTTCGTAGCAAGAGGGTTCTCCCAGAAAGAGGGAGTAGACTAAGAGGAGACATTTTCTCTAGTGGCCAGGTATACTTCTAGCAGGACGATTATTTCTCTTACTTCAGTCATGGGGTGGAATATTTATCAAATAGATGTGAAGACAAATTTCCTCAATGGTGTAATTGAGGAGGAGGTGTACATAGATAAACCTTAGGGATTTAAGGTACATGGGAAGGAATATCATGTTTGCAGATTAAATAAAGCCTTGTATGGACTCAATAAGGCACCTCAGGCATGGTATTCAATGATTGACATATATTTGCAGAGCTTGAGCTTCATTAAGAGTAAAGCAAACCCCAACCTATATCTCTTACAGGTTGGTAAGAGTCTTCTTATATTGGTATTATATGTCGATGATTTGTGCCTCACAGGTGATGAGGAACTCATTTCCAAATGCAAGAAGAATTTGGCTTCGGAGTTTGAGATGAAAGACATTGGGTTGATGCATTACTTCTTGGAATTAGAGGTGTGGAAGTAGCCAAGTGAGATCTTCCTCAAACAGGGGAAGTATATAGTTGAGATACTGAATAGATTTGGAAAGATGGAATGTAAGTCCATGTCTACACCTATGACCACCAATATGAGAATTCTGGGAGCTTCATATTAAGAATTGGTGGATCCCACAATGTATAGGCATTTTATTGGTTAGTTGATGTACCTAGTTAACACCAGGCCAGATATTTGTTTTGTTGTTAACACCTTGAATCAGTTTATGGTTGAGGTGAGGTAGGTGCATTGGGTGGAAACAAAACATGTTCTCAGGTACCTATGGGGTATAGTTGGATTTTTTCTAAGATATGTTGGGACTAATAGAGTGAGGTTGCATGGATATTCAGACTTAGTTTGGGAAATTAATTCAATTGATAGGAAGATTACTCCTAATTCTTTCTTCAGTTTGGGATCAACAATAATTTTATGGTTCAGTAAGAAGCGGATGTCTGTGGCACTCAGTTTTAGTTCACCAGAGGTAGAGTATATGGCACCCAGTTTGGAGAGTTGTGAAGTTGTTTGGATTCTCAAGCTTCATGCAGGGTTATTTGAACAGGAGTTGGAGTCTATTGTGATTCACTATGACAATCAAAGTTGTATAAAACTCTTGGAGAACGTGGTATCTCATGATAAGTCGAAAAACATTGAGATTAGATACCACTTCATTATAGACAAGGTGTAGAAGGGAGATATGAAGCTACAACACATTTCCACATATGAGCAGATTGCAGATATTCTCACCAAACCTCTGGTGAAGGAGAAGTTTGGCTACTTCAGAGACAAGCTAGGAGTCGTAGAGAATACCTCCCTTACTAAGAGGGAGTGTTGATTTTGTATCTTTGAGAGGTATTCCCACAAGAGGCCAAGGTGTGAGGCATGTGGGAATATTCATTGGCACCAGATTGACCTTTCGGTTTAGTGAAACCCCCTTGGATTTGAGTAGGGGATTCATGGGTTTGGTGATTGGCTTTGTGAGCTTGTTTTGGGGCTTCATGCCCACAAGGAAAGCCTAATTTTATGTTGACTTGTTGAGGGGATTATATGGTCACCCCCCTATTGATGATTACAGTTGCGTGAGACATCCTCCAAGACAGAGACTAGGTAAGTTGGCTTGAGAGAAATCCCATGAGTTGGGTGTTCCCATGAGTTGGGTGTGTGTTTCCTCTATGAGACAGAGAAGGAACATTATGTGCCCCTATGTGGGGTGAGCAAGCCCATGATTTGGGTGTGCCCATGAGCTGGGTGTGTGGTTCCTCTCTGAGCTGGAGATGGAATGTTGTGTGTCCCTGAGAAGGGAAGGATCCCATGTGTTGGGTTTATTGTTCTCCTTTGTACAGAGAGTTGAGATGATACTCCAGTATTATCCTGTGTAATGCAGTGAGAAAGAAGATCTGTTGAATTGGATGTGCATGTGGCTGAGCACAGGTGAACATGTAGAAAATCCCATGAGTTGGGTGCATCATTATGAGATAGAGATGAAACAATGTATTCGCCTCCTCTAGGCAGAGATCTGAGATGATGTGATACTCCAGATTATTATCTTATGTAACGTAGTGAGAAAGAATATTTTTTGAGTTGGACGTGCCTGTGGATGAGCACATGTGAACATGATGCTAGTGATTGAACATTAGTGAGTGTGGTTCTTCTGTGAGACCCAGTGAGACAAAGATGTGGAAATCCATGTGGTTGGGCACAGATGGATGTGCCCCTAGTGGTTGAGCACTAGTGGTTGTATGATATCCCTTGCTATATTTTCCAAGATTCATACTTACTTGTAACCCTATTTGTGATGTAAAGGGTACAGGTCGGCCCCACCATAAAGTGAAAGATAATTAATGTAAAAGATAATTAATATGGAAATTATTAATTATATTTTAAGTTATTGAGTATGGCCCTGTTGTAAATTAATATAAATAAAGGTAAATTCCCCATTGAATAATCATATCACAAGTGTGAGTTTGGAAATTTCAGCAAACACTTGTTCTTGGGAAAAGTGGGCACCTCTCTTGGGCGCTAGTCTTCTAGGTTTTGTGAGCACCCTCTTGTGTGCTAGGTATTTATGGTGGTGAAGGTGTTTCTCTTGAATAATATAGAAAATGATTGGTTGGATTATCTTCCCTTGTTGAGAAGGGTTTCCCATGATACTTCTTGTGTACTTGTGCATGGTGTTTCTTCTTGTGATCTTGGTTGCTGCAACAAATTATTTTATGGTTTACGTAAAATGCTAAAATGGAATGAACTTCATGATTATGAATATCTTATTGAAAAATCAACATGGTTTCATAGCATAGGTCTTGTAGAACCCATTGCACAAGTTTCTACCAGTCATTCCTACTCCTTTGCAGAACCGTACGACCATCCTAGGGTTTCCAGAAAATCCATACGACCCTCTTCTTTTGGGTGTTTCATCACTTCACACTTGGACATTGGGGATGAAATTTGGACAGGATGGTACGTCTGGACTCCTTCAGCGCACCTCCAAAAACTCTCAAAATGAAGTTTCGAGAATTTTGGATTTTTGGCCCTAGGGATTCTAGGGTTCCGAAAATTTCTACAGATTTCTGATTTTAGGGTTTCTGCAGCTCTTTGAAGAAGCCTTCAATATTACCTATGTTCTTATGACTTTCAAGGTTTATTGTTGGCAGTCATAATCCCAACAAAACCTAAGGTTTCTAGCCTAGCCCAGCTGTTAGGTTTTCTATCCCAGTTAATAAGGGTTTGTGAAGAATCTAAAAATATGATGAACAAAACTATGATGGAAGATAAGCTTGATGGATCAAGCGACTTAAAGTTCCTGGAAGACAAGACTTCAGAGGAAGACTTATTTTGCGTGATAAAAAAAGTTTTATCAAAGACAGTGATCGATGAATGGAAGGAAAATGACATCAAGACAAGGAAGCCAATCATCTACTCAAGCTCTCACATTGAAGGGACAACTTCAAAATAGAAAGATGGAAAAAGGTGACACCGTGACTACCTTCTTCATGAATATCTTAGAGGACAGATATCAACAGGTTCCATTGGAGAAATCATATTAGCACCCTCAGGTATGCACTTGTATATATTATTTGTATCATTTTCATGAGGGAAATTGCAAGAGGAAGGAACCTTTGTTGAAGTCATGGATCCAGAGGGATCCCAGTGAATTCAAAGGAACAACACACTAGAAGTGAAGACTCTAGGTTTGATTGTTTTAATTATCATTCCTCTAAACTACATTTCTAAAGGTTGCTACATTAAAAGTAGGTGTTGTGGTTGTGACAACGATCCTTAAATTGTTTTGATTCTAGAGATATACTCATTATTCTCCTTTAGGAGATATTATTTTTTTGTTTCATTTCGTTTGTTTTCTTGTTCTAGGCAAGTTAACAACAAAGGAAGATGGTTATACTTTAGAATTCAGAGGGAGTCAAAAATATTTGAGAAGGTGGAAGAATAGAACCATCATTGAGGCAACCAATGCAATAATGCATGATCAAAAATTTTCTATGATTCTATGGGCAGAATCATGCATGACACAATATATGTTCAGAACAGGAGTCTTCACCAGATTTTGAAGAAACATAACTTCCAAAGAAGCCTTCACCAGAGTGAAGCCTGAGATTGAACACTTCAGGATATTTGGGTGCCCAATGTATTTTCATGTACCCAAAGAGAAGAGGTCCAAGCTAGACCCTTCAGGGAGAAAATAAACATTTATGAGATAACAAGTGAATCTTCAAAGACATATCAGATCTACATACCTAGTCAGAGACAGATTGAGACAAGAAGAGATGTTTCCTTTGAAGAAGAGATAGCATGACAAATATCCAGAGAATCTCAGAGGGAGACAGACATTATTCATGTCTATCCAGTTGCTCCAGTTGATATGCCCAGAGATATTATGGTAGGGCATAAAAGGCATGCCTAGGCTCGACAAACTCTGCAGGATTTAGAGGAACATACAAGCACCTTAAGGCACATCACGAGAAAGAAAAAGATATTTTTTTGAGTTACCCTTCAGTCATTAGCCACTTCATTTATTCTGATCCTTCTTGTCATGGAGAAGCGACAAGTGAACAGGTATGGAAAGATATCTTAAAAAATGATGTATGAGATATTGTTCAGAGACCAGAAGGGAAGTATGTGATGACTTCCAAGTGGATCTATAAGATCAAGCATGCAACCGATGGAAGTATCGAGAAATACAAAGAGAGATCTATAGCCAAAGGATTCTCACAAACAGAGGGACTTATCTACGATGAGACACTTGATCCAGTAATCCCAATACACTTCCATCCGTACTATCATCCATGAGTTGGAAACTACATCATATAGATGGATTCTTGATGAGTTTGGTTTTCAGCAAGAGTGTTGTTGATCCAAACCTATATTATTAAATTGTTGGTGATGAGAGCCTGATTTTGGTGACCTATTCAGAAAGCCTTGTTGTTGTATACAAGTAAGCTTTGACTTCTGATTTCGAGATGAAGGATTTGGGTATGATGCACTACTTCTTGGGACAAGAAGTATGACAGAGGACCAATATATTTTCCTGAGTCAATGAAAATATACAGTAGGGTATATTAAATAAGTTCAGCATGACTAAATACAATCCATGCTTACACCAATGGTGATTAATTTGAAGAAAATGAATGATGATGATTCAAACGAGATTGATCCATAGCTGATTGGATCACTAATATATTTGGTTAACACCAAAGATGATTCATGCTATGAAGAGAATGCACTTAGTCAATTCATGAGTCAGTCGAGACAGACTCACGATATAGCAGTAAAACATGTATTGAGATATACACGAGGCACAGTTGGATATGGCTTGATATATGCCCCCAGTGTGGACTTGATTTTACAGGGATATGCCGATACAAATTGGGCAGAGTGTACAGTGGACCGGAAGAGCACATCTGGTTGTTTTTCATTGGGGTTTTGCATGGTTTGCTAGTGTAGCAGGAAATAAAGCTATGTGGCCTTGAGTACTACAAAAGCAAAGCATATAGCATTGAGTGTGGCAGTCCATGAAGCAGTGCGGCTTCACAAACTTCTGACATATTTATTTGATCATGAGATGGATCATACTACTATTCATTGTGACAACCAGAGTTGTGTGAAGCTCTCTGAGAACCCTATGTTTCATGATAGATCGAAATAGATTGAGATAAAATATCATTATATCATAGACATGATGCAGAGAAAAGTAGTACACATGCATTACCTTCCTACACATGAGCAGATTGCATATATCTTCACCAAACTGCTTGCCAATACGAAGTTCGAGTACTCTCGTGAGAAACTGGCTTGGTGTAGAATACCTCTCTAGTTGAGAGGGAGTGTTGGTGACTATATCCAAGACGAAGTTCGATTACTTGCGTAAGATATTTGGCCTGATGGAGAATGCCTCCCTAGCTGAGAGGGAGTGTTGATGATTACAGTTGTGTGAGACATCCTCCGGGACACAAACTGAGTAAGTTGGCCTGAGAGAAATCCTATGAGTTGGGTGTGCCCATGAGTTGGGTGTGTGTTTCCTCTCTGAGATGGAGAAGGAACGTTGTGTGCCCATGTGTGGGGTGAGGAAGCCCATGATTTGGGTGTTCCCATGAGTTGGGTGTGTGGTTCCTCTCTTAGACGAAGATGGAATATTGTGTGCCCCTAAGAAGGGAAGGAGCCCATGTGTTGGGTTTACTGTTCTCCTCTGTGCAGAGAGTTGAGATGATACTCCAGATGATTCTCCTGTGTAACACAGTGAGAAAGAAGATATGTTGAGCTGAATGTGCATGTGGTTGAGCACAGGTGAACTAGTGGAAATTCCCATGAGTTAGGTGCATCATTTTGAGATAGAGATGAAACAATGTATTAGCCTCCTATGAGCAGAGAGTTGAGATGATGTGATATTCCAGATGATTCTCCTGTGTAACGTAGTGAGAAAGAAGATCTGTTGAGTTGGACGTGCATGTGGTTGAGCACAGGTGAACATGATCCTAGTGGTTGAACACTAGTGAGTGTGGTTCTCCAGTGAGACGCAGTGAGATAGAGATGTGGACATCCCTATGACTGAGCACAGATGGATGTGCCCATAGTGGATGAGCACTAGTGGGTGTATGAGATCCTTTGTTATATTGTCCAAGAGTCAGACTTACCTGTAACCCTATTTGTGATGTAAAGGGTACAGGTTGGCCCCACCATAAAGTGAAAGATAATTAATCTGGAAATTATTAATTATATTTTAAGTTATTGAGGTCGACCATGTTGTGCCAATAGACACTATTGTTGGCAGGTTCACTCTAATATAAATAAAGGTAAATTCCCCATTAAGGAATCATATCACAAGTGTGAGTTTGGAAATTTCAGCAAACACTTGTTCTTGGGAAAAGTGTGCACCTCTCTTGGGTGCTAGTCTTCTAGGGTTTGTGAGCACCCTCTTGTGTGCTAGGTCTTTATGGTGGTGGAGGTCTTTCTCTTGAAGAATATAGCAAAGGATTTGTTGGGTTTTCTTCCCTTGTTGAGAAGGGTTTCCCAGGATACTTCTTGTGTACTTGTGCATGGTGTTTCTTCTTATGATCTTGGTTGCTGCAACAAATTATTTGGTTTAAGTTAAATGCTAAAATGGAATGAAATTAATTCTTAAGCCTATCTTATTGAAAAATCAACACCCCCGGGATTGTATATAAAGGAGAGAGGTAATTGTGAAATCTTATTGTATCATAGTGTGGCATCATGGAGTTAAAATAAGTGAGTAAACACTTATGCTAAGTATTATGGAGTTTGTGTCAAGGATACTTCTGCACCTAGGTGATCTGGCCTGGGGTTTCTAGATCAGAATTCAAAATTAAGGAATGACGCATGTGTGAAGAAAACTGAGTTTCTAAGGTCATATGCGGTTTGCAGAAGGAGAAAGTGCATATATCTGTGGGTTGTAGAAGGAAAAATCTCGTATAGGGTATATGTGTTTTCCAGGAGAGAAAATCGTGTATGTCCAAGGGTTTCTAGTTGGTGAATCGTGTATCTGGTTTTTTCTACAGGTACATATTTGTAAAGGTTGATAGGTGACGTCAACAAGATGTATAGGTGATCTACAGTACATTTGTCAGAAAAGGAGATTTTTCGTAATATAGTTGAGGTTTGGTTTTCTATTTTCTATTGGAAGGATAAGGTTGTCCTCGGATTCTCTTGTTTTGGAAGGACAAGGTTGTCCTCATATTTGGTGATATTGTATTGGTTGAAAGGACTAGTTTTTGTCCTCAGAGTTGAAGGATTGGACAAAGTTATAGAAAAGAATTGTTGTATCGATTATTCATCTTTGATCTTGTTGTTTCACTGCATATGTTTTCAATCAATAATTTCAGTGTAAATTTGTTTAGTGATAGTTAGATCACTAGGAAGAAATTTTCAGATCTGAAATTAGTCGCATAGAGTTGCATGTGAAAATTAAAAGTTATGTAGAACCCTAGGCCATGTTGTTGTAGAACCATAAGAAGACACTATGTAATATTTCACAATGCTTAGATCAACCAAACATGCTTATTGTGGAATGTGTATCATTCCAATAATTTTAATATGTGACTAAAACATGGTGACAAGTAGTAGTACATGGAATGTATGGAAAAATATTAAATACTCCTAAACTCTAGCACCAGTTAGTAAGATTCTTATTATTATGTTTCCTAATGATATTAATATCAAGTGTGAGATTCAAATAAAGTTATATAAACCAACTCATTTTCAAGTTGGTTTAATTTATAATCATCATTATTGTACGTTCCTAGAAGGCATTGTGGGAAACAAATTCAAACAACTTGGAAGATAACATTTGAGGATATGCTATGTAGGAGAACCTTGGTCATATGCTCAAGTGAAGAGGTGAGGAAAGAGCGTCTCTTCAGGAAGAGAAGCGTTCTGAATGACTAACTTTTGGTCTACCCTTAATGCTTTTTTTGTTGGTCAAAAACAATGTGTATAGAGAGATGTGTATTATGCATCCCAAATGGATCATGATTGGAGATACTATTCTTTTTGGTCCAAAGCTCCTATTTATGGAAATGGTCCTTAGTGATGGGTCGTTAAGGCCCATCGCCAAAACTAGTTTCAACAACACTTTTTTGGTGAGCCGCATTAAAGGACTCACAAAAATGTTCTTATAAATTAAACCACCACAAAAGTAAGTTGATTTATAAAAATTTCTTGGATACTTGTGCTTTTAATAACCTTGGGAAACATGATACTGGAAACTTCTCTTATTGATGCTAAAATATAGTAGCATTTAAGATTTCCCCATACATTCCATGCACTACTACTTGTCAACATATTTTTACCACATGCCAAAATGAGTGGAACCACATTCCAAAACAATTGTGGTTGGTTTTGTAACATCGTGCAAGTTTTCATAGTGCCTTATTATGGTTCTAAGTAACCTAGCCGAGAGCTCTTTAACACATTTTCATCCACCAATGTGGACCCCACAGCCACATGCAATGCTTTGTAGTTGATTGTAGTGTTCTAGAAAAAATTGTAGGTGTTTTGTAAAAAGCTATTTATCCAGGTGTGGTGGCCAACCACCTATTCCACTAGCTCGAAAAACAGTTTTCCACCTTAACAGTTTTTCGGGTTCCAAACTTATGGGGTCATTTTGAGGCCCTAAACGATGTTTTTTGGGGATTTGGGTCCTGAGAGACTATTGGATGCACTAGCTTGGTCTAGTCGAAAATCATTGTTCTCAGTTAGACCTTTCCAACGATGTATCGAGCACCCCAAATGGAGATAGTATGCAAAAGTTACGCCCCCGAGAAGTTGATGTATCAATTAACCCCATTAGGACCTGCAAACCTTTTGGATTTTCATCTTCTGGGGTTAGGTTTTTTTTTTTTCCTTATGTTGAAAAGGCCTTTGGAGCCTCATTGTAAGAATCATCTTCTTGTGAATGCTAGTCATCACATCTCTTTTCAGAGATAAGTTTCCACCATTTTAGCGAGTCTTTCACTTTATATTTTTACAGTCTTTGTACATTTCGCTCACTAATAGAAATTGTGTATTATTGTATCTTTTTGTTTATGGTTTCACCTATGATATAATTTTTTTATATTATTGGATATCTGAGATATCTCTGTACATTTATTTATTATATTTTCGCTCTCATTTCGTGCCGAAAATAATCTGGATCAGTGGTATCAGAGCAGGTTGCTCTTGATCATGTTCCAGTGCATGTCCCTAACGAGGTCTGAGTATAGCAAGTTGGGTATTGAGCTTGTCTCTCTTGAGGAAAATCACTCTCTTGCACCCAAGAAACCCTCCATGGTGGAATAAAATAAAAATGACAGAGCAGAAGATTATATTAATCAGTTTCTTGAGCAAGCTCTCACACGACAGAGGGACGAAATGATAGAATTTTTTCCACATCCTTCAACGCCTATCGATAAAAACAGGAGCATATTCATCAAGCAACCACTTTGGAGGCACCTCGCCTTTCAAGGTACAAGTTAATTTTGATATTTTCGTATTTGAAAGATAGATAGATGCAGATGCCCTCGAAAAATGGTTAAATATGCTAGAAGGTTATTTCTTTGTTCATAATTTCTTTGACAGGGAAAATATCACCTTCGCACTCCTTAAGGCTCTCCCCCATGTCAAACATTGGTGGGAAACTTACTGGGAGAAAAGTTCCAGAAAGGAGTCTGGAATATATGGGGTCAAGCCCACTTGGGAATTTTTTTTGGATGCGGTCAAGGAACAATATTACCTTGTTGGCAACTACGATGACTAGTACATGAGATGGAACACACTGTGGCAAGAGATAGGCCAAGTTGTGTCGAAGTTCACCAATACCTTTCATACCTTGCGCACCAAGCTAGGTATCAAATACTTCGAGTGAAATCTGGTTCTGAAATACCATGGGGCTCTACACAGATACATCCAAACTGAAATGGATTTTATGGACATCTCATCACTAGGTGTTTCTTATCGATATGCTATTAAAATCAAGCAGAAGTTTAAACACCAGAACAAGCAAGAGTTCAGGTCTGCAAATCTGCAACAACCAAAGTATGGTAAGAATGGCCCTAACAACCACCCTTCAGAAAACCAGTCCAAGCCATAGGAAAAGAAGGGTAACGAAAATACAAGACACTGGAAAATGGTGTGAATTCCACAAAATCCTCTGGCACAACACCAATGAATTTCTCTCAAAACAATCATTGGTAGCCGAGATCAAAGACAAGGAGCCAAACCATGACTCAGAATCTAATTCGGAAAATATTGGTAGAAGATAGATCATCGACGCAAACCCCACTTATATTGTCATGACCACAATAATTCAACCAGAAGAACTAGCAGATCCTGAAGAGGGGGAGTTCATTTTTCACTCGCAGATGTGGGCGAAGGGAACCCCGCTACATTTTATTGTTGATAACGGAAGCCAGACAACCCTCATCTCAGCAGAGGTCGTCAAATAGTTGGGATTGTCGACAACACCACACCCATAGCCATCCAACATCGAGTGGCTTCTCCAGGGACGCAATATCCGTGTCAGACAACAATGTCGATTGTCATACGACATCCATCCCTTCAAGGATGAGGTATTATGTGATTTTTCCCCACTAGATGTCTGTGATGTTCTATTGGGCCAACCATATATGTGGAAGCGCCATGCTATTTATGAGTCTCGACCCCGTAGTTTCATTGTTACTCTGGGGGGTCATCTCTATAGGATACCAGAGGTAGCTCCAAGTATTGTCCCACCTAAACAGTGTCTCAAGGTAGTATCTCATACTATGAAATTCAGCTTCTTCATAATTTGATCAAAAGGTGAACAGAAGGACACTGCAAGCAATATAGCCTCGGTCCAAGCACCTTTTATCCAATAGAATAAAGTCGACAAGATTGCAACAAAGCGTAAATATTCCTTCTACACACAGTCATCTCAAGTATTCTAATTAGTTAAAAAGGTCCAACCCCACAAGTCACAGGTTTGTGACAGCCTTCAATAAGATAAGCAGCGCAACTTCTCCAGCAAGGCAAGCAACTCACCAAGATTCAGATTCAACAAACGCTTCCCCCTCTCCCTCGAAAACTCAACGCAATGGAGACCATTGCTTCTTAAGGAGGTAGGATTGATCCAGGTGGATATCGGTGTCCATCCACCTATTCCACTGGCTCGAAAAACAATTTTCCACCTCGGCAATTTTTCGATAGTTTTTCGGGTTCGAAACTTTCGAGGCCATTTTGAGGCCTGTTATCCCCGATATCTAGGGATAACTAGGAGATCATGTCTCGAGGCCCACATGGTCCTAGACATGGAGTAACGAGAGCAGGAGTGACTTGAGCATGGCCCCGGAGGGCCCATCTTTCTTCTTCTCAACCAGCTTTGTCCTGTCAGCAGTACCAGCTTCCATCACTACCGGCCTGGGTTTGCATCGGAGAGGACTCTTGCTCCATGAGGTAATTGGTCCAAGGTATCATGGTATGTGTCATATTTGATC
>JZKD02S2155931.1:1214011-1230858 GCA_000966675.3 Picea glauca
CTAGGCCTAATTTAGTTTACACCTAGGGTTTACTTCTAGGGTTTTGAAAAGCCTTGTATGTAAGCAACACTTTTCAGCCCTAGATTTGTGCTTGTAAGCTAGCCGTTTTGCCAAAAAAGTCTTAAGGAGAGAAGAGGAAGCTTTAGGCCTAGCTTTAGCTACACATAGGTAAGTCTTTCCTTCTTAGGGTTTTGGGTTGGTGGCCTTGCCATAGCAACACCATCAAACCCTAGCTCTCTTGTCTTTAAGTTTAAGTTTCTCCTAAACCATTAGTCTCACTTCAATTGACTCCATGAACCCAAGGCACTAGTCTAGAAGATAATCTTGAGCTTGTTTGTGGTTAAAATCTCTTTCAAAACCTTTTATTGTTGAAACCCTAACTAACCTAGCGTCTAACCCTAGCAATTTTGAACTAACCCTAATGAGATGACGTCTTGCTGATTTTTAACTTGTGTTTGGATAGAAAGGTGCGGCCTAGTCATCTCATCATAGCCATAGAGGTTTATTGCAATTTTATTGGTTGAATTTGTCAAAACGTCACTTCTTGGCTAGCTAACCCTAATCCTGCAACAAAATTTGTATAGGTGACGTCACATCTTTTGATCTCTTGTTTATGCTTGCAACGTTGTGACTTCTCTCACCTTATTTGATAGACTTTGAGCAATTGATTACCTTTCAAAGCTTGTTTGATAAAACGCTGATCTCTTTGTCTTTCTTTTGACCTAAATACTAGTGCTGACGTCATACCTATAGCATCAACAATATAGGTGACGCAACAACATTATATTTATGAGCAAACTTGCATTGTGATAACATAAAAGATTGATAGTTAACATTGAATGCTCTTATCTCTTATGCATTTGTTGAAGGAGTGATATTAGTCATTGGTCTTTGTTTAGCAATCATTGACTTCGTCAATAATAACATTTGATCATTTCTCATATGTATATTTGAAGATAGTCATAAATGCTTTGAAGAACTAACCACTGCAGCACATATTCTAGTTTTACTTGTCTTGTCTCGCAAACAGGTGCCAACCAGTGGAAGATCTCTCTTGACTATCTCATCATTGGCAGTAATCTGATRAAAGGGAACCTCTTATYTTGATCCATTATCCTTTAGCCCTTCTAAAACCCAGATTACATAGGGACGTCTCCCTTGGACCAGCCATCCTAAATAGAAAGAGCTCCCCATCGAGGTGACAGTGGGTGGGGAAGCTCCTGTTACGCCAGTTTCAAGCCTTGACTCAAGCTACCTTCAACCTTTCCTACAAACCGTGCGATAACAAGGCCCTAAACAACATTTTTTGGGGATTTGGGGCCCAAGAGACTGCCAAAAGCACTAACCTAAGCTAGTTGAAAAATCATTATTCTCTATTATACCTTTCCAACGATGTATTGACCGCCCAAACGAAGATCATATGCAAAAGTTACGCCCCTGGGAACTTGACGTATCGACTACCCCCATCGGGGCTCAAAAACCTTTTGGCTTTTCATCTTCTAGGGTTAGGGTTTTATATTTTCCTTATGTTAAAAAGGACTTTGGAGCCTCATTGTAACAATCATATTCTTCCAAATGCGAGTAGTCATCACATCTCTTGTCATTGCTTTATTAGTTTAGCATCCAATCACAACTCAATTTTCATTTATCTCAACTCTACTTTGAGGGATTTCATCTTTCTAAAGCTTCATGAGAATAGGTCTTTGTTTTGTTTTAATGGTGTCACAACATCATAAATAATTTTTTCATCTTAGTAGTCCCCAATTGATGTTATCTTACACCACTCTTTTGTCCCAATATTTGTATTCCACAACTACATAGAGGTATGATATGCTTTAGATCTAGATCATCTTCAATCTCCTTAAGGTTGTGAGAACCCTTGGTTCTTGAAAAAAATATGTCGAAATAATTCAAAGTCATTATCTTCTTCCCTTTTCTATTTTGCCTTATGCAAACATAATACTCTTTTGATTCCCAATGTCTTTATTTGATCTAAGAAATATTACAGTGTTGTGAACATACTAGTAGAGAAAAAATTGTTCCACAACTTAACCTAAAAGATAAATTGTTTCATTTCAAGAAAAGTAGTGATCTCATGAGTCTTACCAATGTCTAAGAAGGAAGCATATAAATTATTCCAAACAATAATCCAAAAACAATTGTGTACCTCCAACACTCTTCATGATGATATCGTGCTCTCGAAAATAGATCTAGTGTATATACAAACTTATGTACCCAATAGTATGGAGGAAAACCTATCCTAGTCCATTTCCTCTTACAATACTCAGTGTGGATCATTGGGTTAGTCTTCCCTAAGTGGAGCTATGTGAAATCCACCTATTTACCCCCCTTAAAAGACACATCCTGAATTTCAAATTCAAGTGAAGGAACAAACATGGGAGTCATCATAGGGTGTACCTTGGCTTAGTTGGTAAAATTATGATCCAGGTGGATATCGGTGGCCACCCACCTTTTCCAGCTAGCTCAAAACAACTTTCTGTCAATTTTGGTAATTTACTACTTTTAGCAGTTTTTCAAGTCCTGAACTTCTGGAGCTATTTTGAGGCCCTAAACGACGTTTTTTTGGGTATGTAACAGTTGTAGTCTTCGGATATATCTTTCCAATGGGCTATAGTACTCCTAAAACGGAGATCGTATGCAAACGTTACGACCCTGGGAAGTTGATGTACTGACTTACCCAAATAGAGCCCACATGACTTTTGGCGCTTCATCTCCTAGGGTTAGGTTTTTGGATGTCTAGGGTTTTTGACACTCATGTTTATTGTAAAAAGGTATTCAAAGCCTCATTGTTATCATCTTCTTGTGAATTAACGTAGCCGTCACATATCTTCTCAGAGATAAGCCGCCACCATTCTAGCAAGCTTGTTTTCCGCTGCATTTTACAGTTTCATCTTATTTCCTTATTGAATAGAAAACCAGTTTTATTGTATCTTTGTTATTCTGTATTAAGCATTTGTTAATAATATGTAGTCATTTCGTTTTGCTCATAAAATTTGGATCAGTGGTATCAAAGTGGTTTTCTCCTTGTCGTCTTAATGAATGTCCCCAACGAGGTCAAAGTACAAAGAATTGGGTCTCGAGCTTGTTTCTCTTGAGGAACAAATCTCTCGCATGCCCAAGCGATCTCTCATGGCAGGAGAAAAGAAAGATGACGAGACAGGAGATCCTTTCAAAATGTTGCTTGAGGAAGCCCTCACGCAATAGAGGAACGAGATGATGGATAGTTTTGCGCAAATCCTTCGGCGGCTACCAACATGCAACACATCTTCTTCGAGTGGAGGCGCCTCCCCCTTCAAGGTACAAATAAACTTCGATATTCATGTATTTGAAGGTGAGATAGCACAGATGGTGTAGACAATTGGTTGAATCTACTAGAAGGGTATTTTTATGTCCATAACTTTTCGAACTTTGAAAATATTACTTTTGTGCTCCTCAGAGTCGTTACCCATGTCAAAGATTGGTGGGAAAATTTCTGTGAGCAAAAGGAAACAGAGAAACCATTGTTATTTATAGTCACGACCACCTGGGAATCCTTCAGGGATGCTATTAAGGAATAATACTACCTTGTTGGAATTTATGACGACTTGTATACCAAATGAACCTCACTGTGGAAAGAAAGAGACCAAGCAATGCTAGAGTTCACAAATATCTTCCATACCTTGTGCACCAAAATAGGTATCAAAGATTCAGAGCGACATCTAGTGCTCAAGTATCGTGGTGCTCTACATATATACATCCAAACCTAAATGGAATTTCTGTATATCTCGTCCTTGGGTGCGGCCTACCGATATGTCGTCAAAATCGAGCAAAAGCTCAAACAAAAGACACGACAATTTGGGCCCGAGAACCCCTCACAGCAAAAGCCAGGAAAGGGTGGCCCCAACCCATAGAACAAAGGACAGAGAAAATATGGACAGTATCAGGACAACCAGTCCAAGCCGCAAGCAAAGGAGGACACCGGAAAGACAAAGAAAGATACCAGGAAGTGGTGTGACTTCCATAAGATCCCTTGGCATAACACTGCTGACTGACACTCAAAGCAGTCGTTGGTGGCCGAACTGAAAGCCTCTGAATCAGATGCAGGTTTTGACTCTAAGTCAGAACTAGAAAGGGGAAGACAGATCATTGACGCAAAACCCAGTGCCACCGTTTCTACCACCAAGCTCCAGCCTGATGAACCAGACAAGCCAGAAGAAGGAGAGTGCCTCTTCCATTCATAGATGTGGGTAAAAGGCACCCCGTTGCACTTCATCGTTGATAGTGATAGCCAAAATAACCTCATCTTAGCAGAGGTTTTCAAGAAGCTAGCCCTGCTGACAACACCGCACCCACAACCCTACACCATTGGATGGATCCTCCAAGGAAGCGATCTCCGCGTTAGCCAACAGTGTTGACTGTCGTACGACATCAAGCCCTTCAAAGATGAGATATTGTGTGATGTTGCTCCTCTCGAAGTTTGTGATGTTCTTTTGGGCCAACCTTATTTATGGAAACATCATGTCGTATATGAGTCTAGGCCTCGTAGTGTTATTATTACTTTGAACAAGAAATTGTACAGGATACTCGAGGCAGTCCCACCTAGTGTTATTTCCTTGATCTCTTCCAAGCAATGCAGGAAGGTCATCTCTCAGATGGGGAAGTTTGTCTTCTTCATGATTCTCTCTCGGAATGAGCGAAAGATCACAACCACATCTAGGGTCTCTGCGGTCGACCTCTCCACATAGCAGAAGAAAGTAGATAAGTTCATCGAAGAGTACTTGAATATATTCTCCTCACCTACCGGGGTACCTCTGCACTGTCAGGTCAAGCACCCCAATGATCTGACCCCCAATGCACCGTTGACCAATGGGCCATTCTAACATCGCTCTATGTTAGAGAATGAGGAGATCAAGCGACATATCCAAGAACTGCTCCACAAGGGGAACATCTGTCTCATCTCATCACCTTGTGGGAGCTCAATCGTGTTGGTATAGAAGAAAGATGGAACCTGACGACTCTTCATTGATTACCGGGCCCTGAATAAAATCACAGTCAGAAACCGATACCCAATTCCCCGAATTGACAACCTCCTTGATCAACTCACGGGGGCCAAATACTTCAGTAAGATTGATCTAAAGTCTGGCTACCACTAGGTCCCGATAGAACAAACAGAGGTATGGAACACCACCTTCACGTCAAAGGAAGGCCTTTTTGAATGGTTGGTCATGCCCTTTGGTTTGAAAAATGCTCCAGCCACTTTCATGAGGATGATGGACGATATCCTGCAACCATTCACCAATAATTATGTAGTGGTGTATCTGGATGACATTCTCATTTACAACAAATCTTGGGCAGAACACTTACAACATATTCAACAGGTTCTTCACACCCTGTGGAATCAAAATCTATACGCCAACTTGGAAAAATTCTCCTTCGCCATGGACAGGGTCCATTACCTAGGATACATTGTTGATAAACATGGCATACATGTGGATCCAGCCAAGATCCAAGTCATTCATGACTGTCCAGCCCCAACCACATTCACTGAGCTTCAGAGCTTCTTGGGCCTTGCCAATTTCTACCGCAGGTTCGTGTTGGGATTCTCCCATATTGCATGGGCCCTCAGCCAAATAACCAGGGGTGGTGGTAAGGCACTATTTGCGTGGGGTCGATCCCAACAACAAGCGTTCGATGATTTGAAGCAACGCTTGTGCTCAACCCCAATAAATTCACTACCAGACCTATAACATCCCTTTGAGATCGAGACAGATGCTTCAAACTATGTTATGGGCGTCGTTCTCACTCAGCACGGCCACCCCGTGGCCTATCATAGTGAGACACTGTCAGACTTTTTTCGTAAGTACCCTAATTACGAAAAATAAATGTACTCCATTGTGCAAGCCTACCGCTAGTGGAGACATTACATTCTTGGGAAGGAGACAGTGATCCACACTGATCATAATCCACTACAGTTCATGCAAACACAAGGAAAATTACAGAATGATCGCCATCAAAAGTGGTCCACATACTTACATCAATTCCACCTCAACATCAAGTATAAAACAGGAAGCACCAACCGCGTCATTGATTTCATCAGTGGACCGCCAGTCATGGCACTCACCACGGTGCTAGACTCTTGCATCCATGAGACCTCTGGATGGCCCCAACTCTATGAGATAGACTCAGACTTTTCCACCACCTACCAAATGTTGTGTGCAAACGTTGTTGTCGATAATTTCCATCTTCTGGATGGGTTGTTGTGTCGTCTTGGCCATATCTGTGTTCCATCAAGCGAGCGAGCGAAGCTGATCTGAGAAGCCCACCACATTCGGGTGGTAGGGCACTTTAGTGTCGAAAAGATAGTGGCAATGCTATAGAAACATTTCTATTGGCCGAAACTTTGACAGGAGGTCAAGAAGTATATCAGGTTCTACACTGTCTTCGTTATTGCCAAACCGACCACTAAGAAACATGGCTTGTACAACCCTCTTCTTACTCCTAACAGGCCATTAGAATCCATCTCAATGGACTACATGTCAGGCCTCCCGTCCACCAAGCGGGGAAATGATTGTGTTTTTGTGGTTGTTGATCGCTTTTCTAAGATGGTGATTATGGTTGTCTGCAAGAAGAGCATCACAGCAGAAGCCATTGCCAAGCTCTTCTTTGAACGAGTCTAGGTACATTTTGGAATCCCACAAACCATTGTCTCATATCCGGACATTCAATTTCTCAACACATTATGGTTGAGCCTCTGGTCACTGTTGGACACCAAGCTCACCAAATCCATGGCCTTCCACCCCCAGACAGATGGCCAAACCGAGGTCGTAAATAGAATGATCGTGCATATCCCGGGCATGTATAATTCCAAGCACTCTCTCACATGGGATGAGATTCTTCCCTATGTCCAACATAGCTACAACCGAGCCCTGCATAGCTCAATTGGCCATAACCCTTTTCAGGTGGGGTTGGGATTCCAACCATTGGGTCCCATAGATGTTGCACTTCCCCTTGCGGTCACCTCAACCGACTCATCTCCTACTCCAACTGAAACTGACAAAGCCACCCGGATCATTGATCGGATCCAGCACATCCACCAACAAGTTTAGGATATCCTATAGAATTCCAATGTCAAGTACAAGTAACGCCATGATCAACATCGGGCACCACATAAGTTTCAGGTGGGCGACAAAGTTTGGTTGCACTTGCAGAAAGAACGCCTTACAGGACCCCATCGAAAACTTCGCCCACTCTGTTATGAGTCATACACCATCGCCAAGGCTGTGGGGGATAATGATTTTGAGCTCAACATTCCTCCTTTCCTTGTCCTGCATGCAGTGTTCAACGTGGACATCCTTCGACCTTATTTCCCACCATTATTGGACACCTCAGACGTAGCAGAACAACTGACACCAACAGAGCTCAACCCTGAATGCATAAAAAAAGCATCCAGTGATCATATTGTGGACACACAGATCAAGGTCACTTGACAACAAAGGATCTAGCTTTATCGATTCGTCAAAGCAGGGCAACTCCTGCATCAAGGCAAGTGGCTCACCCAGGGCCAAATTCAGCAGAAATATCCTCATCTGATGGGGGAACTCAACACAATGGAGACCATTTCTTCCTAAGGAGGGAGGATTGATCCAGGTGTATATCGGTGGCCACCCACCTTTTCCAGCTGGCTCAAAACAACTTTTTGACAATTTTGGTAATTTACTATTTTTAGCAATTTTTCGGGTCATGAACTTCCAAAGTCACTTTGAGGCCCTAAACAACGTTTTTTTGGGTATATAGCAATTGATAAATCTCAACATGGATTTTTTGTCAACAATTGTAGTCCTCAGATAGATCTTTCCAACGGGCTATCGTACTCCTAAAACGAAGATCTTATGCAAAAGTTACAACCCCGGGAAATTGATGTATTGACTTACCCAAACGGGGCCCCCATGACTTTTGGCGCTTCATCTCCTAGGGTTTGGTTTTTGGATGTCTAGGGTTTTTGACACTCCTATTTATTGTAAAAATGTCTTCAAAGCCTCATTGTAATCATCTTATTGTGAATGAGCACAGCTGTCACATCTCTTCTCAGAGATAAGCCACCACCATTCCATCAAGCTTGTTTTCTGCTGCATTTTACAATTTCATCTTATTTTCTTATTGAATAGAAAACCAGTTTTATTGCATCTCAGTTATTCTGTGTTAAGAATCTGTAGTCATTTCGTTCTGCTCATAAAATCCGGATCAAATTATATTTATGAGACCCCACTAGCACACTAAGATAGCCCTTAAATCAATATACAATGCAGGTATACATTGGTCTTCCACAAATTTTTGTTCCATTTCTTCCAATAAATATTCTACCTTTCTAGTACCATATTAAATACGAGGATATTGAATATCTATGACAATATAGCAAACTGCTTTAATGTAAGTGCAACCCCATGAAGATAACACATGCTTGCAATCTTTCCAATTGTTTAAAGATTTCTCAAAATCAATGTCAAAATAGTGAATGCTTCTCCAACTAATAGAGCCATTTGTCATGGGTTTCACATAGTCCTCCCACGCTCTTCTTGTGAAGTTATATATCTTCCCAATATTGACCATTCAAATTCATATTCAATAGGCTCAATAAATTGGGGGCTTTGGTATGGGTCCAAGGGTTCCACCACTCGCATACCATTTTCTTCAAAGGGCATGCTTTCCTTCTTTAGGTTGATAAGAGAGGTGTAGTTAAATTCCCATTATATCCCTAACAAATCAAGGTGGGGATCATTCTCATCCACTATCTCAATTTCCTTGAAGACTGCCATTGTTTTTACCCCTGCTAGGTCAAATTCAACATTCTTAAGCCTTCCAATTGAGAAAATTATATACATATTTGCACAACTAAATCAGTGAGTATACTAGTGTTGGATTTCCCATTATCCCAAGAAAAATCTAGCTAGAGGTGTGTGCACAACTCCTCCCCACAAAATTGGGCATTCATTCGCATGGTAATCCTCTATCTTACAAGTAGTACACCTACATAATATTGGCTAAGATTTTATTTTTCCAATTCCTAAATCTTCTCTGTGGGGACTACCAGTTGAGTGTTAAATTGTGATAACTCTAGTGTTTCATTGGATGAAGCTACTATGGCGTTACCAAGGTACCCTAAAATTCACTCTATTCACATGGGTTTCTGCAAAGTCTCTCCCTGAATTATGATTCATCACCACATAAAAATGATTCTCCTTAGAGGGAGTATATCTTCAATGAATCATTTCACATAAGTTCATTAAAATTATAGTAGAATAGTATTTAATATAATAAGATCTATAATAAAATAGTATTTAATATAATAAGCTCTATAATAACAATTTTTTTATTATCATATGAATTTTCCTTCGTTTAAGGTTTAATTTTTATACCATATATAAAAAAAATACTTCAGAGTGGTAAAACATTAAAAGCTAGCTATCATTGAAAGGGAAATCATGGTTACTCTATTGAAAATATGAATTAGAATTCAGCCTCAAATATGACTGGTTGAAGATCCAGATTATGGTTGAAGATCCAGATTATAGGAAGGCTTGCCACCAAGCCCACCAAGCACTATTATAATGTTCTGTAAACATCGTCTTTATTCGTAGTTGGAGTTATAGTACATAGAAATACACAACCACTGAGCAGAGCCAACACAAGTCCTAAAATATTCACTAGCAAAGCCTCAAGTGAGTATCTTGTTATTACTTTACTTGCTTGAAGAAATGTCAGTCTCTCTAGAAATCCAGTTTCTGCTGCTGCCACAGCCAATCCGTAATTGTAAAGCCCTAGGAATGCATACCATGGAAATACCTTTGGTCTGTTGATTCTTCCAATAACGGGGTACCAAAATGAGGCAAACCCAACAAGCCACTGCAAAAGGAAACAATAACATATTGAGTAACAGCAAAGACAAATGAATCCACTGGACAGACAGAACTCATGTAATATTAGTAGAGAGCTAGGGACTTCTACAGAAAGCCTGCTTCCATCTCATAAGGGATTTAACCCATGTTAAGAATAATCAACAGGCCAACGGTGCGACATGGGTCAAATCCAACATGGGTTACCAAAATGAGGCAAACCCAACAAGCCACTACAAGAGGAAACAGCATATTTATTTTGCTGTACATGGGTCAAATCCAACATGGGTTACCAAAATGAGGCAAACCCAACAAGCCACTACAAGAGGAAACAGCATATTTATTTTGAGTAACAGCAAAGACAAATGAATCCATTGGACATACAGAAATCATGTAATATTAGTAGTAGAGAGCTAGGGACTTTTACAGAAAGTGTGCTTCCATCTCATAAAGGATTTAACCCATGTTACACCTAAATTGGCTTTTGAAGAATTTTTTTTCCTGGGGGGTGTGGCCATACAAATATTAAACTGGTTGGGCGGGGGATACAAATATTATACTGGTGTAACTAAGAGGTCCTGCAAACCAATATAGAAATGAACACATCTTTACTAGAGAGAACTGATAAAGGATAGAAATATCTTGAGGACAGACGTTAGACCAGTGATGACAACAACCTGTATACCAAAGAACAAGACACAAGCGAGGCCCAACCATGAATGGAGACTGTAAAAGCCACGAAGACCCTTGTCACTGTGAAATTTAAAGGCAGCCCAGATTCCAGTTATTCCAAGGACAAAAGCAATAGCTTGCAGCACAAGGTGCAGAGCATTCATGTGCTTTCTCGCTCCAAGTGCTGTCTTGTACACCAACATAGCTGCATTGTACATGGAAACACAATAGACGGTTATTTGAAATACAATGCATTCAACAGACCCATTCTATTCTGGTAAGGATATATAAACAAGTAATAACAATCGTAATCAGTATAATTCTAAATTAATTAAACATGTCAATTTCAATTAGTTATTTTTCTGAATTTGACCTTGAAAAACAAGCTTTTCCGAACTACCTACCTTCACCACTGAGCAATATGAAGCCAATTAGCATCAGTGGATGTGCCTGCAGGATTTTAATAGTCTGTTAGCTTAGGATTTTTCTAAAAAATTGAATAGTCAATTACAATCTTACTTTCACTATGAAAACACTAGTATATGGAACAATTTTATCAGTCAATTTCATGCCATGAAAACAACAAATAATAGGAAGGCACATTAAACTGGTTGGTAGGTCTCATAGTAATTGTATCCTATAGATCCCAACTAAAGATTTATTATTCTACTGCCATGCACTGCAGGACATTGCATTTGTTCTCCAAATCCTTCCTTGAGAATTGTTAAGATAAAAAAAATTCTACTCAATGCTGTAGTTGCAGAATCATAATTTTGATGCTATAAGGCAGATTTTGGAAAGTAGAACAACTGTCCCACTAAGTTAAGCTTCTTAAACTAGCCAGAACAGATGTGTGTCTCATGCATATATAGACTGCTCGATTAAGCTTCTTGAAAAGATATGGGAAAACTATCCTGAATCTACTTCAAAATTTGATAAATGTCTTATCCATGTGAGGATATATAAACAATTTGGTGCTTGAATATTCCATTATCTGTGCCTAAGGAATTAACAAGATTACAAATCACTAGATCTGAACTGAGTATCATGTTCACTGTTAAAAAGGAAAATACTATATATCATGAATAGATAACTGACAAATAGAAAAGGGATTTTCATTGCATGCTGAACTATTGTTAGGAAACCAAGCCAAATATTAAAAAGAATTTAGAAGTTTCAATAGAGACAATCTCACTAAAAGGAGTTAACTGCCTGAGTGCCCTGTAAAGGACATAACTCGCCTAATAACTCACATGGGTAGTCCTGGAAAGAAAAACATTCAAGTACATAAGGTATATGGTTTTCTTTACAATCTTAAAATGAATTTCCTTGCAATATTTTGAATTTTAGATGCTGAAGAAATCGTTGGGGTGGAGCAAATTAGGACCTGAGAACAACGTAAAGTGGGCCACTTCAGCTTCCCTGTAAATGAATATAATGTTGCAGGTGCCCAAGGAGTTATCAATTTTTTCAAAGCAATAAGCAGGAAAATTTCTTTGAAAATATGTTAGAGTTAGCAGAACCTTTTTGTATTTGAATGGAATATGTCAGCAAGTCAAAGCTCACCTGGTGAAACCTATTTATATTGCCACCAATGGCATACTAAATCAACAACTGTCTTACAAGAAAGAGGTCCCAATTCTTTTGTGCTTTCAGGTGCTTCTATAAAAACTTCCTATACATATTCACTGCATAATATGATAGAATGTTTCCAGTTCTTTGTATTTGAACAGTAGAATTCCAACTATATAGTCCAATACAAACTTAATCTGCCTCAAAGAGTAATACATAGAATACAGAAATTAAGTTATTCTCAGTCACCAAAACCCAGGCAGGCTTGCTTGAGTGTAAGAGTGCCACATTCCAACTGGAAGCCTGAACTATATTATGCCCTTAACATTTTATGGCCTATAGATATTTTGAGAATCTGACTTTTATTGCAAATTCAGAAATTTCACCTCAAATTCAGATATTTCCCATGAACTTTCAGCCTTAGGGCTGACTCTGAAATATTAAATTACAGCAGAAAATACTTTTCTTCTCTTCAACCCAAAAACAAGGCAGCCCAAGAAAAAAAAATACCAAGTGTACTTCAATGCAGCAATGTTTCAACCCTTAGGGCGCACTTACCAAGAAAATTACAGATCTGAAAACAACTTATTACAGTGGATTATTATAGCAGTAAATCTACCCCTTTACCTTTTAGATGTGTGTTGAATCACTTGACAAATTCTGCTCAAAGTTATGTCAACCAGCATGCATAACCAACACTAGAATCTACTCAATCGTGAAGATAACATAAGCTGAGATTCAAATCTGCAAGTACAAAAAGTTTGGGCAGGTAGAACACTTCATATAAATACATAAGATGAAGTACAAGTACATACGATAGTTTAATACTGTCAATTTTTTAAGCAATCAATGCATTCAATTTTAGATCTGAAAATTACTTTCAAGTGACCTCAAATAGTAAACTTGGACTGTTATCACTGAATAATGTTACACTGAAATTATGACAAAAAATTACAGCGGAAACACAAAGATCAGAGAGAAATCATCCATGCATATGAAACAAAAATTTTGTTCGGTAAAATTTTCCAGATTGAGAATTTTCAAGGACAAAACCAGTCCTCTCAACAAAATTACACCTTCAACAAATTCCAGAAAAATCCTGCCAACTTACAAATCTGTTGTACGACCTGTTGATGTCACTTGTTGCACTGCATGCCTGATCCGCACATGTTGTACGGACTGTACGGATCACACATACGGCCTGTTCTCTGCTTCTGTCACACGTGTGGCTGTCCCTCCCTCACACATGCGGCTGTCCACCTCACATGTGCGGCCACTCTGACTCTCTTAACAGAAAATAAAAAAAATAAAAAACTAGAAACCCTAGGCTAGACTTGCCAAAGTGAAGAATTTATTTTGCTGAAATTGCCACCCCAATCTCCTTGGCAAGAGTGTTCACTCACTCATGCCAACACCATAATGACACAATGAGATGTGTGGTGCATCCTCACATTGTCTCACCTTTTATAGGAGTCTAATGAGTGAGTTTAGGAAACCCTTCTAAACTCAACATTAAATTAGAATTGTTTATTCCTCCAAGTGGGTGTGAAGCCCCAACACAAGCCACAACTCCATACAAAGGGGTTTTCACAAAATAAAAATGCAATGTGAGTGCCAATAGAGATTCCCACATGCCCGACACCAAGGCAATGTGAGAATACCTGCCCAATGCTACAAAAATATCAACACTCCCTCTTAGCGAGAGAGGTATTCCATCCACCAACACCTGGAAGTAGATCTGTCTCCCATACTGGAAGAGGCTCTGCCTCCCACACTAGATTCGGTACCACATTTCTCCCTTTGACACCGAAGCAATTCTCATTGATTGACTTGGACCCTTATTAGAAGACACCCTGCTCCTAGAAACCTCTCACTTTTGAGCATCCCGCACGGAAATCTCAACCCATGACACCTTCTTGACAGTCTTGGAAGACTCCTCTCTCCCACCTGACTCCTCTCTCCCACCTGAATCTAAAGGTAGACTCCCTCTAGACGGCTGACTCTCCCTCTAAGCCTGTTGACTGGAAATGGAAGTGGGTTCCTACAAATGGAAAAGGACACCAAAATCATGCCAATATTGGCATGCACTGCTACAAGCCTGCTCTATCCAATATTAAGATAGGGCTGGTGTAATCATCATGAAGACATGAATCACCCAGCATGCCCTCAATCAACAAGGAATTAGGCAGCTCCAAACAACATTGTTATCCCTCTTTGCTCCCCTCAAAAAAAGCACATGAAGTATGACCATAAAAATCAGACCTTAGAAAGTACACAAGCTCATGACTTAGGGCTTGCTGCCCCCTCTTAGGAGGCTGGAAATCTCTGCAATATACCAAAAATTAAACACTCTGTTGCCCCAAACATATTTCAGCATCAAAAACATATCTTCCAACTGGATTTTTATGCATAATTTCAAATAAAACTAAAGGCATCAATGGCCAAGAAATTTCTGCATCATTATTGCCATGAAAAAACCCTTTATACTACACCAAATCAACCCCATCAGTGAGAGAATATGCATGTTCATTAACTATGGAATAAATTTCACACATCTCCATTATTTTTATCTGTCCAAGAGAAACAAGATCTGAAAATTCAACTTTAAAGATCTCACTATCGGAATCATAGATACGATCTCCATCAAAATATAAACAATTTCTATCCCATATTGCTTTCCAATATGGAAGAAAGTGTCAATGTCTTCACACTCATGGCTGTCATGCTCTTTATCACATGGGAGGATGATAACATCTGAAAAAATTTCACCTTCCAAGGGTTTCTCTGCAAAAGCTTTCCTTTCAAAATCACCAAAAAATTCATCACTAAATTCAAAAATTTGGAAAGGAATATGACTCATCAAACCCTTGTCTTCATGCAAGTGTACGTCATCACCATAATGTGTTTCTTTAGGGCATACATAGTCTTCAATGGAGTCATGAGGTGTGGAAACAAGATTTTCATTAACTTCATCACACTTTTCTTCTTCCGGATCTGAGTACTCATGCACAAGTAGCTCATGGGATGAAGAAGAAGTTTGGTCCTCCAAGGACTCCTCATCACATATGGCATGGAATCTATGTGGATCTTCAATATGTTCTTCTACATAACCAATATCTCAGTGCTTGCAAAATTCCTTGATCAAGCCTACAAGTGAAGGTATATCCCATGGGAAACAATCATAAAAGCAATCCTTTGCATCATTCGTCAAGGAACACACAAACAATTTCATCCTTACATCCTCATGAGAAAGTTGAAACATTGAATCTTGAAATAAATTACATGAAGGATTGTAACATGTACCATAGCTGAGTCATTATGTCCATGGAACTCTAGGATGTGCTTATCCCAAACCGGCTCAATGAATTGATTTGGATATTTTGAGATACCCAAGAAATCTAATGGATCAAACCAATCTTTCATCCACAAGTCTTCTAAAAACACCATACTTCTTTACTTCAATCTTCAAAATGAGAAGCTGATATGAAATTTGAAAAAACACATAACCTTCATACATCATTTCAAAGCAATGGATTCGCCATGTGAGTCTTCAAATATGCCTTCAAATATGTTGGATGCTCTCACCTCTACAAGCAGCAATTTCTTCAAAAACATTCAAGGAATGAGGTTTTGTTCCTTTGTGGAGTTGCTAGATGAGAAAACGATCTTCAAAGAAATACCCTCATCAATCAATGTAGCAAAACCACTTAAGGAAATGGAATTTATCCTCGGCAACAGTGCCAAAAAGGTGTTACCGCTCAAAATGCATCCCCATTTTGAAGCATTCTTTGCAGCTTATCAGTGTCATCTTCAGATCTGTTCAGCAAGAAATGGGGTCAATCTTTTGTGATAATTTGCATTGAAGAACTACAAGAAGTATGATGTATTCACCACGACTTTGTTATTAAATCTTAAAGGTTGTGTGGCATGTGAAATCAATTCTAGAGATGAGCTAGTTGCCAAAGAAATTCTCTTTGAGAATCAACCTGATTAACTGAAACCAGCTAAAGCTGTTGCTATTATGGCTGCACTTATATTCCAGCAGAAGGATACAAGTGAGCCTATCTAATCCCTCAACTTACTGATACTCCCGAAGGCTCAAAAGTATGCACCATAGTTCACCCTGATGAGACCTGTAGGGAGTCAAGAATGCAGCACATATAATGGGTAATTCAGCCCTATATGAGAAAATCGATGTCGCATCCAATACTATTGTTAAAATTACATGCAGCAGCGAGAGCCATTCTCCTGGAGGATGGCTAAGACCCTAGACAAGATCTAGGGCCCCCAGTGCACTCCTGGGGTATGTGGTCTGGGACCAAATTGATAAAGACCCTAGACGAATGTCTAGGGCCCCTGGACTGGGTCCAGGGTAACCGTGCCTGGGGCATGGGAGTCTTGGTTTGGGACCAAGCATTTGAAGACCCTAGATATCTCTAGGGCCCCTGGACTGGATCCAGGGTAACCATGCCTGGGGCATGGAAGTCTTGGTTTGGGACCAAGCATTTAAAGACCCTAGACATGTCTAGGGCCCCTGGACTGGATCCAGGGTAACCATGCCTGGGGCATGGAAGTCTTGGTCTGGGACCAAGCATTTGAAGACCCTAGATACCTCTAGGGCCCCTGGACTGCAGCCAGGGTACCCATGCCTGGGGCATGGAAGTCTTGGTCTGGGACCAAGCATTTAAAGACCCTAGATATATCTAGGGCCCC
>JZKD02S2155932.1:13286-25480 GCA_000966675.3 Picea glauca
CACACATTCTCCTGTGAGTGCATGTTCCTAAGGTACAAATGCATTGCGGGGTAGTGGATGTTCTGGGGACATGTAGCTATTTGAGAGCTACCCACAGGCCTTGGATGAATTGGAGGTGAAGTCACTAAGGTGTATGTGATGAGGTACAAATGCAATGCGGGGTAGTGGATGTCTTGGGGACATGTGTTTATGGGGTATCAGGGTAGTGGAAGTCCATAGCTCTGATGAAAGTGACATGCCTATAGCTACTAAAAACTATCTTTTCAAAGAACGATTACTAGGGAAAAAACTTCATGGGGACGAAGGCCCTTCACTTGAGGTTTGAGGGTGAGGTGGTTGAGCTTCATGGTGCCTTAGAGGCTGATGGCAAGCTATTTTAGGGAGGCAAACAAGGATCTCTCAAACCATTAAGTGGAGTTCATTGAGATAAAGTTGGACCATGTTTTTCACGTCTTCTTTAGTTTAAAGCATTTGTCCTAGAAGTGTCTTTAGGTTCCAGTAGAGTTCAATTGTTCTCCAATAAAAAGTGTCTCTACGCGTTGTGTGACCAACGTATATAACACAGTGATGAAATGGTCTCATCTATTTTCATATCCATAGTAATGTCCTATTCCTCGTTGACTGTGTCTTATGATTCCTCCAGAGCTCTCTGGAATAACTGAGGGGTGTTTGAAATGTAGTTTATGGCAGCATTAAAAGAATCCTGTTGGACTCAAAATTCTGGAACCCCCTCCTCTTGTTGCCTCGAAGAGGAATCGCTTGGGAGACCTAAGTTTCATATGTAACTAGGAGGATAACCATGCCTGGGTTCCATGGTGTCTTTGATGAGAGCCTGATTTGAAGAGTGGGAACGTATTGAGAGCGGATTTCCAAGATATTCCTCACTGTTAGAGAAGGGGGATCGAAAGCTTTGAGAAAGGATCTCTAGTTGCAAGGTTAACATCAAAATTTCACTAAGTGTCACGTTCCTACACTAAGGAGGGGGTGCCATCATATGAGTGGTTATCATAGGGATGCAAGTGAGTCTACGTATCTTGAGGACACCCCATTACTCTCATTTATTTTTTATTTCTGTCTGCATTATTGGGCCTACCTCGGGCTTCCTCCTGAATCCTTAGCAACATGGGAGCATTGTCATTTACTATTTTCTCATCCTTGGGATTGGACACCTTCATTAATTGTCTTAACTATTCTTTATTGGTGTCGATACGAGTGTCCTATATTCCTTTCCTATATGGGGTTCGAGAGTCATTGACACATTTCCCTTGGTTTTGGTGCTTGTCCTATTGAGTGAGCTAGCAAGGGATCTCGAGGTTTTCTGTTGGATCTCTCACACTTGCGTCTCAAGAGAGTTTCCCTGTGATAAATGATTCTATGGGATTCTCAAGGCATGGTCCTGTCGATTGCAGTCAGACGTCATCCAATCACTATAGGGTCTAATGGGTGTCAAGCTATTCACACCTGGGAGGGGAGGACCGATATGTAGGGTCATTTACTAACCCTTTGTTGGTCTCAAGGACAACCTGTCCATATTTATTTCTCCTTATCTCTTCTTCTGAGAGAGTATGTGCTTCCATAGCTGGGAGGATCCCTATGGCGCCTTCTCCACCTTTTCCTATCGATTGACCTATTTTTAGAGTCTTGGGGTCACTTAGGTGGTATGTTCTCATGTGTATATTCAACACATCACATTCTTCCTCAGGGATTTGACTTCTTGAAAAGCCAATTCCTTCCTATCCATAGTTGGTCTTCCACCCAAATTGTTTTTCTCTCAATCCCTCTCTACCTCAATCATGTTGTAGTTGCTTCTTCTGGCTTCCCAGGGGGTTTGGAGCTAGTTTGGGAATTCATTTTGTTCGTGCTCCTAGGATTAAATGTTTTGTCTTGATATTGTGGCACATTCTTGGGTGAAACGCTCCTCCTTTGACAGTTTCCAGGCTTGTCCCATAAGTCCTCCTTGATCTTGTGGCTTTCATTAGCTAACCAATATGCAATTTTTTTTGTCGAGCACTTCACATGTATAGGGATGATTGCTTTGACTCGCTTCTCTTCCATCTCCTTATTCAGTAGCTCAACATCCACTCCAACTTACCTGGCCAGGGTTGTTTCTTCCTGTATGATCTGGAAATGCTTTCAATGTTCTTTCTCATCATTTCGTAAAAGAATATAGGAATTATATATAATCAGGAGAAATTGAATACCAATTGTTGTTGTTTAAGTTTACTCATAACACCAGTTCCATAACTCGTCCCAGATTCGATTGACCCATCCCCACAGAAGTGACAATTTCAGCTAGCGAGGGCACAAGAGGAGGAAATTCTAAGTGCATCACTAGTGAAGGCATGGCATGGAGGCCAACATGTGTTGAATGGCTTCCAAGCTATCCTCTAGATGCTAATGTTTTAGGTTTTCTAAGTTGGAGAGAATTGTTGCAATCTTTTGAACATGTTGATTATGATCTGGGAGTCACCTTCTATGATTATCTTATCATATCCTTATGCCTTGGCTACACTGAGTCCTTCTTCTAGTTCCTAGAGTTCCATTGTGTTGGTGGTATTTATCACTATTGGACCCCCATATATTCTCAAGATACTACCTTTGTTGGTTCATAAGACTTCTCCATACCCTACCTGTCCCGGATTTCCTTTCAAGGCCCTGTTGAAGTTCATATTGATAAACCTTTCTTGGATGGGGTTCCATTGAGAAGTCAAGGATGGAGGGGCATGTTATTCCCTATCCTATGGATAACTAGGGAGATTATATCTTGAGGCCCACAGGTCCTAGAAATGGAGTACCGAGAGCCATATTGACTTGATCTTGGCCCTGAAGGGCCCATCCTTTCTTCTTTAGCACCTCCATTCTGTCAGCAGCAACAACACCCATCCCATTAGCCTAGTTCTATAGTAGCAATGGGTCCTGATCCATGAAGTAATGAGTCCAGGTATCATGGTATGTGTCACTTTGATTTTCAAAGGATTTGAATATGTGAATTTAATTCACTTTTTCTTCATAAAGTTTTCTTGAACAGTATGCCTTTTAACTTTTCCATACCAGGGGAGGATGACATAGTTCCCTAGCAAGTTCGTTCCCCTTGGGATGAGTTTCCACTGGGTGGGTCTATGAAAGGTCATCGTCCATTCCTTCCATACTTATCACTTTTCATCAGTTTCCCTCTCATATATCCCATACATTGGTTCAGGCATTAGGTTTTCCAAGCTAGTAAGGGTTGTACCTTGCCTTGTGGGAAGAAGGGGTTAAAGGCCCAGAGGGTAAAATTAGCTGGAAAAAGTTAAAATCCAAGATCAAACCTTGAGATTCTTTTCCCAGGGATCCCTGAGAAAGTAGTAAAAGGATTCTAAACAAGAAAATGGGGCACCCATAAAATAAAATAGAACTCAAGACCTAGTTGGTGGATAGGGGGTCTCATCATGAGCCAACCTATTAGGTCCATGGGCATGTAGTGGTATGAAACTACTATTCATATGGTCAAAACAATACGGTAGTGGCTCTTGGTGGTATAGCCAAGAGAAAGGGGGTCTCATCATGAGCCAACCTTCTCATCTCCATGAAATGTTTGTGGGTAATGGTGTCACCATTGGTCACCATGCCAGAGAAGTTTCCTCCAACTATTCTCTTGAAAAAAAATCAATAAGACAAAGAGTANTGCAATCTTTTGAACATATTGATTATGATCTGGGAGTCACCTTCTATGATTATCTTATCATATCCTTACGCCTTGGCTACACTGAGTCCTTCTTCTGGTTCCTAGAGTTCCATTCCGTTGGTGGTATTCATCCCTATTGGACCCCCATATATTCTCAAGATACTACCTTTGCTAGTTCATAAGACTTCTCCATACCCTGCATGTCTCGAATTTCCTTTCAAGGCCCTGTCGAAGTTCATATTGATAAACCTTTCTTGGATGGGGTTCCATTGAGAAGTCAAGGATGGAAGGGCATGTTATTCCCTATCCTAGGGATAACTAGGGAGATTATATATTGAGGCCCACAGGTCCTAGACATGGAGTACCGAGAACCATATTGAATTGAGCTTGGCCCTGAAGGGCCCATCCTTTCTTCTTTAGCACCTCCATTCTGTCAGCAGCACCAACATCCATCCCATCAGCCTAGTTCTATAGTAGCAATGGGTCCTGATCCATGAGGTAATGAGTCCAGGTATCATGGTATGTGTCACTTTGATTTTCAAAGGATTTGAATATGTGCATTTAATTCTCTTTTTCTTCATAAAGTTTTCTTGGACAGTATGCCTTTCAACTTGTCCATACCAAGGGAGGATGACATAGTTCCCTAGCAAGTTGGTTCCCTAGGGATGAGTTTCCACTGGGTGGGTATATGAAAGGTCATTCTCCATTACTTCCATACTTATCACTTTTCATCATTTTCCCTCTCATATATCCCATACATTGGTTCAGGCATTAGGTTTGCCAAGCTAGTTAGGGTTGTACCTTACCTTGTGGGAAGAAGGGGTTAAAGGACCAGAGGGTAAAATTAGCTGGAAAAAGTTAAAATCCAAGTTCAAACCTTGAGATGCTTTGCCCAGGGATCCCTGAGAAAGTAGTAAAAGGATTCTCAACAAGAAAAGGGGGCACCCATAAAATAAAATAGAACTCAAGACCTAGTTGGTGGATAGGGGGTCTCATCATGAGACAACCTATTAGGTCCATGGGCATGTAGTGGTATGAAATTACAATTCATCTGGTAAAAATACTAGGGTAGTGGCTCTTGGTGGCATAGCCAAGAGAAAGGGGGTCTCATCACGAGCCAACCTTCTCATCTCCATGAAATGTTTGTGGGTAATGGTGTCACCATTGGCCACCATGCCAGAAAAGTTTCCTCCAACTATTCTCTTGAAAAAAAATCAATAAGACAAAGAGTAGAAGGGAAATGAATGGGCTAGGAAACAATTGCATCCATGACAAGGTGCATCTCACCCTCTACAGAGGCACCCACAGGTAACGCCTACATTTCCTTGTTATCATTGCACCCCTTGCCCAAACATCCCCTACATCATCTCATGCATTTACATGACCTATATTGGTACTCAACTAGAAACACCCCAAACCTAAGGAAAATTGACCCAGTAGGACATCCTGAGACCCTCTTCAAAGTTGTCTTGTTAAATGACATAACATCCTTGAGCACTTGTCTAGAAAAAAGGTGGTTTTATGCACATATTTGGGTAACTTGATTATTTGATGTGATTAACATTGCTATGATCCCTGTGACTTATGGGCCCATGAAGACATACTTGTTGTTGTTGTAGGACCATGCCCGACAGATAGGTACATATGGGGAGATGTTTAGCTTGTACCTCCATAGGGATAAAATCCCACTAGATGGATGTTGAGACCCCAGCCAGGGGCAGAGAGATACCAAAAGCTTGCACCAAAGAAAAGGGAGGACATTCCACCAGAGACACTTTAGCAGGCCTAGACCTAAGGGGGTATTTCTCTCCTTCCATGGTGTTGGCCCTTGAAGGCCCCTGAAGTCATCATTCATAGACTTGGCGTCATTCAGTTAAGGTATCCAACACAAGGACGACTTTGGTTGGCACGTGTGGTAGTTCCTGAGGGGTTTTGAGCCCTAACGTTTCACTTTGGAGGCCTAGCGTTCCAAGAGGGAGGCCAACGTCACCCTAGGATGGGAATGAAGTCACCCTAGAAAGATGTATTTAGGGTTTTATTTGTCAATATTATGTAAAACTGGATTTTTCATGTAAACTGGCTATGTCGGCCTTTTTTGACCTAAAATGTAATTAGAGGTCATTTGTATTGTCAAGATCTCATTTTAATTCATCATATTTCATTCACACAAGTGTGAGGTTTGAAATTCGACCTCTTTTAAGGTTTATTGTCTGAACTAAGTGGTGTGCAATTCTTGGAGGGATCTTTTATTGGTCATTTTTTTCATTTTCATGGTGGAAAGACTTCAACTAGGGCTTGTGACTAGATTATTATTGGTGAATGTAAGTGAAAATATGCAATCATTATTTCTTTGAATGGTTATGGCATGATTTACTTTTCATTTATGAGATTATGAAATTGCTAGTGTGAAACCCTAGGAGAAAAATAACATGCTATTGTCCTTCTCTCAATAACTCTCCACCTACTTGATTTTTCTAGAAGACACCTTCATTGAAGCATATGCTAGATCCCTACCTTAGTAGCACTCTAGTACTTTTGATTCATTAATATTTTATTTAATTCAAACTTGACCTAAAGGAGAAGGAAAATNAGTTTCCTCCAACTATTCTCTTGAAAAAAAATCAATAAGACAAAGAGTAGAAGGGAATTGAATGGTCTAGGAAACAATTGCATCCATGACAAGGTGCATCTCACCCTCTACAGAGGCACTCATAGGTAACACCTACATTTACTTGTTATCACTGCACCCCTTGCCCAAACATCCCCTACATCATCTCATGCATTTACATGACCTAGATTGGTCCTCAACTAGAAAAACCCCAAACCTAAGGACAATTGAACGAATAGGACATCCTGAGACCCTCTTCAAACTTGGCTTGTTAAATGACATAACATCCTTGAGCACTTGTATGGAAAAAAGGGGGTTTTATGCACATATTTGGGTAACTTGATTATTTAATGTGATTAACATTGCTATGATCCCTGTGACTTATGGACATAACATCCTTGAGAACTTGTATGGAAAAAAGGGGGTTTTATGCACATATTTGGGTAACTTGATTATTTGATGTGATTAACATTGCTATGATCCTTGTGACTTATGGGCCCATGAAGGCATACTTGTTGTTGTTGCAGGACCATGCCCGATATATAGGTACATATGGGGAGATGATTAGCTCGGACCTCCATAGGGATAAAATCCCACCAGATAGATGTTGAGACCCTAGCGAGGGGCAGAGAGATACCGAAGGCTTGCACCAAAGAAAAGGGAGGACATTCCACCAGAGCCACTTTAGCAGGACTAGACCTAAGGGGGTATTTCCCTCCTTCCATGGTGTTGGTCCTTGAAGGCCCCTGATGTCATCATTCATAGACACGGCGTCATCCAGTTGAGGTATCCAACACAAGGACGTCTTTGGTTGGCACGTGTGGCAGTTCTTGAGGGGTTTTGAGCCCTAACGTTTCACTTTGGAGGCTTAGCATTCCAAGAGGGAGGACAACGTCACCTTAGGATGGGAATGAAGTCACCCTAAAAAGATGTATTTAGGGTTTTATTTGTCAATTTTATGTAAAACTGGATTTTTCATGTAAGCTGGCCATGTCGGGCTTTTTTGACCTAAAATGTAATTAGAGGTCATTTGTATTGTCAAACTCTCATTTTAATTCATAATATTTCATTCACACAAGTGTGAGGTCTGAAATTCAACCTCTTTTAAGGTTTATTGGCTAAACTAAGTGGTGTGCAACTCTTGGAGGGATCTTTTATTGGTGATTTTTTGCATTTTCATGGCGGAAAGACTTCAACTAGGGCTTGTGACTAGATTATTCTTGGTGAATGTAAGTGAAAATATGAAATCCTTATTTCTTTGAATGGTTATGGCATGATTTACTTTTCATTTATAAGATTATGAAATTGCTAGTGTGAAACCCTAGGAGAAAAAGCACATGTTATTGTCCTTCTCTCAATAACTCTCCACCTAAAGACACATTCATTGAAGCATATGCTAGATCCCTACCTTAGTAGCACTCTAGTACTTTTGATTCATTAATATTTTATTTAATTCAAGCTTGACCTAAAGGAGAAGGAAAATTGCTAGGGCCTAGGGTTACCTACTTCCTAGTAGTCATTTTCCTTCTAGGGTTTTGGATGATTGAGGCCTTAGGTTACTAACACCTCAACCATCCTCCCTCTTGTCTTTAGTTCACTTATTATCATTTGTTTCCCTTAATATTGTTGTTGCAAAAGTGACTCCATTTACCCTAAAGGCCCTAGTTCATACTTCACATTTGATTGATTGATGAAACAACCTAAAACCATCTACTTCAAGGTCTTTTCTAACCATTCATAACCTTAGATTAGACTAAATTACGAACTATATTGTTTTTGTTACAAAACAAATCTACAACCATATATGATAGCAGTAAAAAATTCTAAAAGCAAGTGTTAGAGCTGATTTTACATTGCCTTCTTTGCTTCTGACAAATACTAGCATATTGTCAATTTTAGGTTATCATTTTTTGTCATTATTGAANATGCATTTACATGACCTAGATTGGTACTCAACTAGAAACACCCCAAACCTAAGGAAAATTGACCCAATAGGACATCCTGAGACCCTCTTCAAACTTGGCTTGTTAAATGACATAACATCCTTGAGCACTTGTCTGGAAAAAAGGGGGTTTTATGGACATATTTGGGTAACTTGATTATTTGATGAGATTAACATTGCTATGATCCCTGTGACTTATGGGCCCATGATGGCATACTTGTTGTTGTTGTAGGACCATGCCCGACAGATAGGTACATATGGGGAGATGATTAGCTCGGACCTCCATAGGGATAAAATCCCACCAGATGGATGTTGAGACCCCAGCCAAGGTCGAAGAGATACCAAAGGCTTGCACCAAAGAAAAGGGAGGACATTCCACCAGAGCCACTTTAGCAGGTCTAGACCTAAGGGGGTCTTTCCCTCCTTCCATGGTGTTGGCCCTTGAAGGCCCCTGACGTCATCATTCATAGACTTGGCATCATCCAATTGAGGTATCCAACACAAGGACGACTTTGGTTGGCATGTGTGGCAGTTCCTGAGGGGTTTTGAGCCCTAACGTTTCACTTTGGAGGCCTAGCGTTCCAAGAGGGAGGCCAACGTCACCCTAGGATGGGAATGAAGTCACCCTAAAAAGATGTATCTAGGGTTTTATTTGTCAATTTTATGTAAAACTGGATTTTTCATATAAACTGGCCATGTCGGCCTTTTTTGACCTAAAATGTAATTAGAGGTCATTTGTATTGTCAAACTCTCATTTTAATTCATCATATTTCATTCACACAAGTGTGAGGTCTGAAATTCAACCTCTTTTAAGGTTTATTGGCTAAACTAAGTGGTGCGCAACTCTTGGAGGGATCTTTTATTGGTGATTTTTTGCATTTTCATGGTGGAAAGACTTCAACTAGGGCTTGTGACTAGATTATTCTTCGTGAATGTAAGTGAAAATATGCAATCCTTATTTCTTTGAGTGGTTATGGCATGATTTACTTTTCATTTATGAGATTATGAAATTGCTAGTGTGAAACCCTAGGAGAAAAAGCACATGTTATTGTCCTTCTCTCAATAACTCTCCACCTACTTGATTTTGCTAGAAGACACCTTCATTGAAGCATATGCTAGATCCCTACCTTAGTAGCACTCTAGTATTTTTGATTCATTAATATTTTATTTAATTCAAGATTGACCTAAAGGAGAAGGAAAATTGCTAGGGCCTAGGGTTACCTACTTCCTAGTAGTCATTTTCCTTCTAGGGTTTTGGATGATTGAGGCCTTAGGTTACTAACACCTCAACCATCCTCCCTATTGTCTTTAGTTCTCTTATTATCATTTGTTTCCCTTAATCTTTTTGTTGCAAAAGTGACTCCATTTACCCTAAAGGCACTAGTTCATACTTCACATTTGATTGATTGATGAAACAACCTAAAACCATCTACTTCAAGGTCTTTTCTAACCATTCCTATTGCCTTTTCCTTCTCAAACCCCCAGGTCACCAGGGACGTCTCCCATGGCCTACTACCCCTAAAGAGAAAGAGGTGTCTTATTTAGGTGACAATGATAGGAGAACCTCTTGTTATGCCAATTAATTGTTCACTTGCATTTGTATTTTGAGAAAGTACAAATTGTGCGATAATAGGGCCATTGCTGGTTTCTTTCCGAGGGAGGCTAGGCTAGCATTGAGGTTGAGGCCTTGAATTATTGATAGATTGAAAAAGATACCTTGCCAGTATTTGCTCATCCAGGGATGGGTTGAAATCGTTTCTTGAATTGAAGTGTGGACCTTGTTCCAAAGATATTCTGGAAGCAGGGTTTGGATCCTAAAAACCCTACGGTTGTGCTCCTTCTAGACTTCCCAGGTAAGAAATCTAGGTAAGAGGTTCCAAGATTTGTTGATGATAGGGTTGTGCGTTATTTTTAATGGCCATTGTTCTATTGTGTCCCTTATGGATCTCTTGTTATAGCCAGAGGACCTAAATAGGAGCACCTAGAGGGTCCAGAGTTTTTCTATATGGGTGTAGGTATTTAACAGGAGATCAATAGTCTCCTCGTGCATTTGGAAAAGAGAACAACATGAGGGGCCAAAGAAACCCCGTTTACAAATATTTTCCCAAGTGAGAGCTCTGGTTAGGGCTATCAGCCAAAGGAAGGTCGAGACTTTTGGCTAGAGACTTTGTTTCCAAATATTGATCCAGATTTGGGCTTGAGGAGTCTTGTTGTGATGGGAAACTATCTCGTAACATTATTTCATTGTTAAGGTTCCAGAAGAGTTGGTGCCCCATCTGAGCCAATCGTGTTTTTCGTAGCTACATATTTTCCTTTTGTTGAGTTTCTCTAGGAAACCCTCTATGATATTGTTATCCATTTCTCCTGTCAAACTGTGGTAGGGGTGCCATTTCTATCAGTGACCAGGATTTTTTTATTTTGTCCAGTATTGAGCAACCCTGGTCTTATTCTAGGTTGTCACTCCATCTTGAATTATGAAATGAGATGGTTGATCTTCCAATATGGGGATTTGTTTAGTCCTCCCAGAATAGAGCATCAATTCCATTGTTGATTTCCCAGAATCATTTTTCTTGAAATAAGTGTCAATTTTTCCAATATAGGCTCGAGAGGCATGGACTCGGAGCAGCATTGTTCATTATGATGATATGCCTGGTTTGCTAATTTTGGGAGTATTTAATTTTCCCTAGCATGGCTCATTGGGAATGGGGATTAGTCAGCCAAAGCCATCATATATTAGACCCTAGGGCTTAGATGAGGGTTTCTATATCGCTCAATTACAGACCACTTTTCAGTTTTGGAAGAAAAGTTGTTTCCCACGCCACTAGAGCCTATTTATTTTTGTTTTTTGAGCTTCCCCATATGAATTATCTTTGGATATTTCTCATCGCTTTGAGAATATATTTTGGGAATGATATAACTGAGAGACAGTAGATAGACATTGCTTGGAGGACCGATTTGATGAGGATGAATTTTTTGGCTATATTGAGAGAACAAAATGACCAATTACTTAATTTTTTTCCCATCTTGTCTAGGAGGTCCTCCCAATTTCTTTCTTTTGGAGGTTCTATGTTAGGAGAAATCTCAGGTAAATGGATGGAAGCTTGCTTGGTTATAACCCTAGTATTCCTTTTAGGTGACATTGGATTGGTTGGGGGATGTTGAAGAAGAATATGTTAGATTTCTCTTCATTGACACACATCTCCAATGCTTCAGAGAAATCGCGGAGGACTTTCTTGATTGTTAGGGATTCCTTCAAAGTTGAAAAATCCATAAACATATTGTCGTCCACAAATTGTTGATGTGAGGCTGGAAATTATTTTCCATGGAGAGAAATCCCTTTCTAGTTTTCTAGCTCCACTTCTGCCATGATAGCCCTTCCCAATCCTTCTTCCATCAGGATACAGAAGAAGAGTGAGGGGGGGTCTCCCTGATAGATACCCCTAGTTGGGGAGAAGGTCAGGGAGGGGGAACCATTAAAAAATATAGAAAAGAAGGTCCATGAGAGCATAGAGTGATCCCATTGAATCCATCTTTCACTGAATCCAAAAGAGACCAGGATGTAGTTCTAGTTTAAGCTATCAAAATATTTTGAGAGGTCTAATTTGATGAGCATTCGGACTTTCTTGGACGAATGAAGAGAATGGATAAGGTCATGCATTATGGTGATATTGTATATTATTTTTCTACCTTCCACAAAACTTGTTTTCTCAGGGGAGATGAGGGAAGGGAGGAATGGTTTTAGTTTGTTCGCGATGAATTTGGAACTGAGTTTGTAGATAACATTGCATAGAGCTATAGGGAGATTTTTTGGGGGGGTTTCCATTTTTACCTCTTTAGGGATGCAAGTGGGGAAGGTGGTGTTGAAATATGGGAGGAATTTTAAAAAATTTCTGGAGTCTTCCACTTCTTCCCAAACTTCGTTCTTTATTATGGGCCAACAAGCTTGGTAGAAGTCAAATGTGAATCTATTTGATGTTGGA
>JZKD02S2155932.1:67228-82595 GCA_000966675.3 Picea glauca
AATTGGTAGAAGAAGAAGAAGAAGAAGATGGAGGAGGAGAGGGTGGTGGAGAAGCACCATTCCGTCCATTTCCGCTTGGAGTCTTGTCACCATCGCCTCCCTTATGCATTGAAGGGTTGGAGCCTTCACCCTGTGACATTATGTTCCATTCCATCATGACCTTCATCATATCTCTCAACTGTATGATAGTCTGCCTGAAATATTCCTCTTCAGCCGGAACACGTTCATGATCTTCTGCATGAGCCATTCTTGGTGAACATCTCTCTGAAACTTGCGGTGAATGAAGTTGCTTCCTCCTTGTCGGATAAGAACTTGGCTCCACAAGTTGACCTTCTCCTCTTGTGAGTTTCAACCTTGTGAGAATCAGAAACAAAACTTGCAAACAATCAAGTCTTCAAAACCAGTGCTCTGATACCAACTTGATCTAAAATTGAAGAAGACTTGAAAAACTTGAATAATTATTGCAAGTGAATGTTATGTGGTTAAAGCAAAAGGATCAGTTTGCAACACATAAATTAAAGGATTACTTATGCAAATTACACATAGACAACAACATAAATATTGAACATAAAACACATAAGCACAACAATTGATAAAGGAGTTCACCCCTCTTATGGGCTACATCTCCTGGTTCAGCTTCCAATGGATCATTATTATTAATTTCTCAAAAAGTGCTCAAAAACATGTCTTACAATGTTCAAACTGACAAACTGACTGCTCCAATGGCTTCCCAGCATCCCAAAACCCCTGCCTGGGCTCTTTCGACACCTCAATTGGTCGAAAAATGAGAAAGATAGGCCTCCTGGAAGTCCCTCCTTCAAGCTTGTTGTCTCTGGTTTTACAATTCGCACCCTCCTTGAATGAACCTGGCTCACACGCTCTTTTAAGCATAAAAACCTAGCACCGGGCACAACCGCGCCAACGGTGCAAACCGTAGGACGGTTAAGGGCGCGCCAACCCCTAACCGCCTCGGCACCTGGGCGTATGAGAGCATATGACCGTGCGCTAGTCAAAGGTGGTTAGGTCATTACCAAACCGTGCAACTAACCCCGTGCTCCAAGTCATATGACACACGTTTATATGACCAAGGGTTAAGTTTCAAATCGGGCGCGCATACCAAACGGTCAACTATATTACATATAACATGGTCATATGTTGTGGTATGAAACCATGGGTCGGGGCTAAGCCCCGACCCACCCCCCTTTCCATTGAATACAAAAATCAAGTTTAAATATAGGCGCATGGATATATGAAACAAGGAACAAAGCCGACATAGTGGTTAGTGGAAGGTTGTGAAGTCTTTACATAGGAGGGGAGGTCTGGGGGTCGAACCCCGCGGACTCCCATTACATTTTATATAACACATAAACCAAATAATGAGGGGGACACGTGGCACCCATGGATTGGGCCACGTGTCCTCATATCATTTGCCACCAACCGGACACATGTCAACACCCGACTTGCTAGCAATCAACCAATAAAAAACTTCCACATCATCACCGTACGTCATGTACGACCCTGCCACGTCAAACCGTACGGACTGTACGAAGAGGTATAGTCAGCATCAAATTTTTTCCTGTTTGGCTTGGCGAACAGATCGCGATATCTTCTTCATACGACGTCCATTTGACAAAGTAAATATACTGCCAGAATCAGGAAGACAAGACAGACGCAATGGCACTGTTTTCGTCGCATTCTAATCACTTTGAAAATTGAGCAAAATTTGATCCCCTGATCACTGGGCTTGATCAGTCTTTTCAGAACTATTGGAAGCTATGTATTGGAGATATTTTGTGTCCCATTATGGACAATCTCCATTTTTTGTCAGTTTTTTTGGTTTTTTTTTTTGTATCTCTTACATCTGAATAGTTATTGGTATAGTGCTTGTATGTTTGTGGTACCTTATTTGGGCTATTTTATACAACGGTCGGTCTGGCGTATTGTAAAAAAATATATACTCAATATCATTGTGTTAATTTTCTTCTGGAAAAAGTTGACTCTTTAGATTATTCCAAAAAATTTGTAAGCTCTAGATATCTCGTGAATGATACTCTAGATTACTCCTTTGTGTATATAAATGATCTTCTAGTTCAATGGAAGGCAGTGTGTATGTGTTTGAGTTGTAGCTCTTATTATTATTGTGTGTATGCTTGTGTATTTTAGTTATAATTGAGTCTGCCCCTTTAACTTTCAATCTGGTATCAGAGCACAGGACTGGGTTAAATCCATCACGGGAGGGCCCATGATCTTGAGAGAAGAGTCATCATGGCTGAGAGAGGAATCCAATAGTTGGCCACAAGAAACTAACCACAATGGTGCTACAAAATTTCGATAGGTGTCGACAAAGGACATCGTAGATAACACTGTTGGTGGACGACTGTGCGAAACAACCATTGTGGAAGAAGAGAACGAGAAAGGTGTTAGGTCATGCTAGAAGTTTGTTCGGTTGGGAAGAACTGTGCTAAGGCTATTGAGATTGAGGAGGACTTGACGGTGTTTGCAACTCGTTGGAGGGCATTTCCTGATAGGGTTTGAATCTAGTGGCATTTCGCTTGTCCATGTAATACTATATTGATGTGATTATTGTTGCAAAGTTGGTGTATATACTCTATATTCAAAGTATGGGCATGTGGAGGAAAAACCTTCTCTGAAATTAGGGGCGTTTGTCAAGAGAGAGACTATCAGAAATAATGTGTCACCTGCAGAAAATTGTGAGGGATATTGCCATGAAATCCCCACTTTTTCGTAATCAGATCCTAGCTCATTCTATTGAATACAAGATATGGTGGACAATCAATGCTCTAAAAATTGATTTGGTCATTGAAATGGGACTTTGTTTTTCTAGATAAGTTTTGATTCCATAACTATAAATTCTCCAGTGGTGATGTAATTTTGAATCTCCCTATAAGCATAATGAGTGGCGTTTTGCTTCATTTGATTTCATTTTGGCTCACTTTTGGAGAAATATATTGTGCATAGCTTGGCTTGAAATCGTTTTATGAGAACAATTATAGTGAGGGGAAGTTCAAGTGAAGGTTATGGGATCTCTTGTGAGTCTATTTTGTTGTGATTGATCTGCTCCAAGTTGGGTCTTTTCATTGAAAATTTTGAGCTATTAATATCATGTGTAGGCACACATTTAACCGATATCTGAGATCCAAAGGATTCAAGGTCAAGCATGTGTTTCAGATAGTCTTAGTGGTTTTTGTGTGCATAAGGTTGTTTTTGTGTGTTCATCTTTGTTTGATGTGAGGTCTATGTGGTTTTTCGGCTATATTGGTTATGACCATCTAGATAAAAATGCAATGCTCTTAAGCCTAAACTCATTGTTTTTTGTGCTAGTGCTTATGCACACCATTATGAATATGCTCGGATGCGCAATATTATGTCACATATAAGCATATGTAAATGGGAATATGTAATGGGCTTGTAAATTGTTGAGAATTTAGTAAAGTATGATCGCTTATTGTACTTGATTTGAATCATTTTAATTGAGCAAAAGTGTTGTAGGGGGCGCATGATTGCTTGTACCCTGCAACCCAAAAGTTTATGGTCCTAAATGTAAAACCTAGCCATATGAAAATTGAATTACCTAGGTGTTTAGTAATCCTTGTTGAGTGAGGATTACGTGCATTAGTGGTGTAGAACATGTAATAATGTAGGATGTATCCCTCTTATGCATAGAGTGGATGCAACATCAAGCTGTGGAATTAACCACTAGGTAGGTACGAGGGTGGCGAGTGTACTCATATTTAAGCTTTATGTTGAGACGAAGAAGTTGGATCTTTGATTAAGGGGGGAATGTGAGTTAGAGTAATCTCATAGTGTAAGCTGGTTGGGACTAGGTTATGATCAAAGGAAAATCTAATGTGTTGATGAACCATGTAGGTGAAAATGATTCCTAGAGAACTAGTGAGCACAGTTGTTGGCACCCATGTATCTCGGTAGATGGATTTCTTTTTATATGGACATCAATGATCACTTGGTTGCAGATAAAAAATAAGAAGCAAAAAGGTTGAGTATGAAGCTCATAGTGAAGAAATCCCAAGTGAATGTGTGCATTGTAAATTAGTTTCCCCATCATGATGTTCGTGGTTAGCCGAAACCACTTGTATGTAAAGTGTGTGATCATCTAGAAACCACTTGGTGTGACGGTTCATGGTCATCCAAAAACCTCATGTAATGGTGTAGGGTACATTGATAAACCCCTTAGAAGATATAAGGTTAAGAGTAAGCTAAGAAAAAACCATGGATATGGTGAATTGGTTGAGGGTAACCCATGGAAAACCCATGATATGATTAAGGTTGTAGCCATTGGATTTTGTCTCCTCCCATCATCAAATTGGTACAAAAGAAACAATAAGAATGATGAAACAACATTATCTATCAAAGCTTGTATTAGAGCATACTTCTCAAGTTGCAATAGAAACCATGTTTGATATTTTGAGATGGAATACAATGAAAGGGGGAGGAACATCAATCAACATCAACATTATAGATTATTCATGCAAGTTTATGTTGTAACATAAAAGTAGAATCTTTTGGAAGATCCTGTTGAAGGGGAAGAAATTGACTCTGTAAGAATTGCAGAGCTTGAGCATAGAAAAAAAGGTGAATCCCATTGCGTAGAAACACATGTGGATGATGTAATTGAAGTTGATATCAAGAGTTATAATCCTAGATGAGACTTAGACCAGCAAGCCATCATGTTATGAATTTTGTGAGTGCATAAAGGCATTTTCGATTATGAATTTTAACAGTCATAATTAAGGGGGAGTGTTGAAACAAAGTAATTACTCTTGTTTATGGTAGGCAAGCTAGTAGCTTCTAGATAGCTTGGTAGGTAAATCAACTAGAAGAATTTGTCAAAATATTCCAAAGAATTCCTAGAAACTCTCTATAAGTCTCGTGAGGGAGATCGAGACTCTCTCCTTGGTGTATTTATACATGTTCTTTATTCATTGGAGAATGTAAGGGAAATAATTTATGTATTCAAGTTTGAGTTCAGTTTGTTGTTCCCTTTCTCTTGAAAACATAAATTATTTCCCTTGCATTCTCCAATGAAAAAAGAACATGTATAAATACACTAAGGGGAGAGTCTCAATCTCCCTCATGGGTCTTCTAGAGAGTTTCTAGGAATTCTCTAAAATATTCTAACAGAGTCACCTAATCGATCTACTTACTAGGCTATCTAGAAGCTACCAGATTACCTACCATGAGCAAGAGTAATTACTTTGTTTCAACACATGTGTGGAGGGATTGATTTAATGGCAATGATCAATGTGAGACTACATGATTTGTGCACCATCCTAGTATCGCGCTCAAGATCCATCAGATATTAATTTCAATCTCCTCTATGAATCACAAAATAAAATTTAAGCAGACTAGGTATTGTGAACACATTCAAGGAGATTGAAGGGAGGGATGCTGCAATAACTCTCTCTTGGAATGGTTCTCCTGCTCTAGCTATATGACCTCTTTTCCTTCACAATGTTTTACAAGGAAGGGATCTATTGGGGAGGACTTTGTGTTTAAACATGCCAACTAATTTCCCTCAAATATTGGGATATGGGCGGATCTCTTGGCTCTTACTATTCTACAGTTAGCTTAACCAAATCATCTAAAAATAGAATATGGACATGCATAATTGTTTGATCGGTTTGTGATCAATTTGTGTAACTATTTGATCATTTTGTGACCAATTTGTGTAACTGTTTAATCAATTTGTGATCAATTTGTGTAAGTGTTTGATAGATACCATATATCTATGTATGCCCATAGAGGAAAATGGGGAGTGTGGTATGAGTGTGAGATAATGGTTGTAATCTTGGTCTAGTTGTTGTAATTCTCCCTTGACCAATAAGAATATAGATTATCATTGCCCCATTGACGTTTCCCTTCAAAGGTTTTTACCATGTAAATATCTACGTTCAATTGTGTGATTTTTGTTGTGTCTTGTTATTTTTCCATTAATATGTGTGTGTTTATGCTTCTACTACTAAATAAGTGGTATCATAGATTAGAAGGAAGGAAAGACGCCAAAACATAGTTTTTCCATTGAATGTGTCGAGGATGGAGGATTGAATCAGAGCAAGGGAAATATTTCTTGGACTATCGCTCCTAAGCCTGTTGAACGGGTGCGATAGTCAGTGCCATACTTGTGAACTCAATGATTTCGGATATCATAACTCTTTGAGCTCTTTGGGAGGAGAGACACCTAGATTTTTTTCATCGTTGATCATGTTTTATTTTAAAAGTGTGACTTGAAAGTCGAGGTATGAAAGTGGATTTGTTATGCATGGATCCCAAGTTATAAAAAAATGATTTTTTGATTTCATTATAAGAAAATCACCTTTTGTAAATTAATTAGGATGATCACCTTGGTAAATATAGTATTTTTTTAAAGAGGTGGACGTTTCTTTTTTTGGAAAAGGGGATAAAGGAATACATTTCATAAAGGATCGACTTTAAAAATATATAGGTGGATGTTTTCTTAAAAGGTTTTAATAAATATATGTATTATGTATTTTTGGGATTTAAACCTTTTCATTAATATTTTTGGGTGTTCAACCTTGAACCTGTATCATTGTTCCTTCATACTAAAATTTTTGTTTTATAAGTTGTAGTTTTGGGTGGTTTGTGCTAATGGAAAAAGTGCAGAGTTAAAAGTTTGAGGTGGAGAAATTCAATGGAAAAAATAAATTTGAGATATGGAAATTCAAGATGCGGGATCTTCTCATACAACAAGGATTGCAAGAGGTTTTTGTGGAAAAGAAAAAGAAAATGGAAAACATGATAGACAAGGACTGGGAATATCTAAATGTAAGAGCCCTCGGTACCATTCATTTGTGTATGGAAGATAAAGTTTTGTTTAATATCGTCATAGAGGAGACACCAATAGGCTAATGGAATAGAATGTAAATCATTTACATGACAAAGTCCTTGACGAACAAAGTCTTCTTGAAGAGACAATTTTATACCTTACGGATGAAAGAAGGTACAAAAATTGTCGATCATTTAAATGTTTTCACTACTCTGATTTGTCAATTATCTAGAATGGAAGTAAAATACAAAGATGAAGACAAATTGGTCACATTATTGTGTTGATTACCTGAATATCGGTATGATTTTGTGGTTTGGAACAATAGATTCCATTGATTATGATACTTTTTTGGGATCTTTGTTGACTGGGGAGATCAAGAGAAAATTCAGTCAAGAAACCTCAACATTGGAATAAATAGTGGTTAGAGGTCGATCCAAAGAAAGAATGAAGAATCAGAGACGTACAAAAATATCTAAGTCAAAAGGCAAGAAAGGTAAGCTAAAATGTTGGTTCTATGGAAAATCTAGGAATCTCAAGAAGGATTGCAGGAAAAGACAACAAATATACAAAGAGGAATCCACAAAGCAAGCAAATCCAACTGCAACAAAGTCAAGTTCAGGTATGATTGATGAGGTATTATCTACTTTTAATGTTTCACAACATCATAAGGATTGGTTAATAGACTATGGTGCTTCTCATCATATGTGTCTTCATAGGAATTGGTTCTCAACTTACCAATCTATAGATGACAGTGTTGTTTTTATGGAAAATGATATTTCTTGTAAAATTATTGGTATTTATAGTATTAGGGTTAAAATGTATGATGGTACTGTAAGAATGCTAAGAAATGTGAGGTATGTACCCAAACTTAGAAAAAACTTTACATTTTTGGGAGCTCTATATTCTGGTGGTTATAAATGTACAATTGAAAGTGGAGTATTGAAGGTGTCCAAAGGCATCTTAGTACTCATGAAGGCTAAAATGATCGAGAATATTTATCATCTAGAAGGAAGAAATGAATTAGATCAAGTAGCGATAGTATCTGAAAGTGCAAGTGACTCTACTCATTTATGGCATCAGCGTTTGGGTCATATGAATGAGAAAAGGGCTTAAGGTACTAGTAGATCGTAAGTTACTTCCAAGCTTAGAATCTTTGAATTTGAATTTCTGCAAGAATTGTATTTTTGGAAAATACTGTATACAAAAGTTTAAAAGAGGAAGACATATAAGTAAATGCATCATTTATTACATTCATTCAAATGTTTGGGGACCATCCCCTACATTTTCTTTTGGAGGATCTTCATATTCTGTAACATTTATAGATGATTACTCTAGAAAGGTGTGGATCTATTTACTTAAAAGAAAAGATGATGTATTTAATGCTTTTAAGCAATTTAGAGATTTGGTTGAAAAGATAACTAACAGGCCAATCAAGTGTTTAAGAACAAATAATGGAGGTGAGTTCACATCTTTGGAATTTGAAAACTATTGCAAGGAAGTTTGGATCGAAAGACATAAAACCATGGTCTATACTCCTCAACAAAATGGTGTTGTTGAACACATGAATAGGACTCTTCTAGAGAGAGAAAGGAGCATGCTTAGTGATGCCAATTTGCAGCAAGAATTGTTGGCAGAAAGAGTTCTTACCACATGTTATCTGGTAAGTCAGTCACCATCAATTGTAATAAACTGTAAGATTCTAGAAGAGGTATGGACACGTCATTCATGTGATTATTCAAATCTGAAAATATATGGTTGTGATGCTTAAGCTCTTATTTCTAAATATCAACATTCTAAGTTATATCCTAAATCAAAGAAATATTTCTTTGTTGGTTATGGTGATGGAGTTGAGGGATACAAATTATGGGATCTCACTGCCCACAAACTCATTGTAAAAAAATATGTACTATTTGATGAATCCTCACTCATAAAATTAGATATGGTAGATGTTGAAATGAGACAAAAAAAGTACCACAAATTTAGAAAGTTTAGTTGGAGACTCAACCATCTTCAGGAAAGAAGGAGCATGAAGAATTTCCAAAGGAAGAAGATGATGTAGAAAATATCCAAGAAAATGTGGATATGCCTCAACTATCTCTAAGGAGATATACATGGGTCAAGAATCCTCCTACAAGGTATGAAGATTATGTTTCATCTGTGCCTTTGATTTCTAATTATGGGGAACCTAGTTGTTATTAGGAAGTGATGGATGGTACTGAAAGTGATAAATGGAAAGAATATATGAAAGAAGAAATGGATGCCTTAGAGAGGAATACAACATGGGGCCTAGTAGAACTTCCAAAGGACAGGAAGGTTGTTGGTTGCAAGTGGCTCTACAAACTAAAAAAGGGTGTTGATAATAAAGTTGAGAGCTATAAAGAAAGATTGGTATCAAAAGGGTATTTGCAGAAGGAAGGTATCGAATTCCATGAAATTTTTTCACCAATTGTTAAGCTTGTTTCAATTCGTGTTTTGTTAGCACTAGTTGCTTTACTAGATCTTGAGTTAGAGAAACTAGATGTTAAAACAATGTTTTTACATGGAGATTTGGATGAAGAAATACATATGGAACAACCACAAGGGTTTGTTTAGGATCATGATAAAAGGTTTGTTTGCAAACTCAAGAAGTCATTGTGTGACCTGAGGAAGTCTCCTAGGAAATGGTACAAGAAGTTTGATTCCTTCATGGTGAGCCAATTTTTTTCAAGAAGGGAATATGATCACCATGTTTACTTTAAAAAGTTGGAAAATGGCATATTAATTATTTTGGTGTTATATGTTGATGATATGCTTGTTGCAAGCAAAATCATGGTTGAAATCAATAGGTTAATGACTCAGTAGTCTAGGACATTTGATATGAAGGATCTATGAGGAACAAAACAAATCTTGGGCATGGAGATACACAGAGATAGGAAAAATGGTAAGTTGTGGTTATCACAATAGAAGTATGTGGAGAAAATACTTATGAGGTTCTGTATGAATAATGTGAAACCAGTAAAAATCCCTTTGGATTCCCATTTTAAGATTTCTTTAATTTTATGTCCTAGTAATGATGAAGAAAAGGAGTATATGTGTTTTGTACCATATGCTAATGTAGTAGGAAGTTTGGCAGATGTGATGGTAAGTACTAGAACATACATTTCACATGTAGTTGGTGTTGTCAGTAGATACATGGAAAATCCTGGTAAAGAGAATTGGGCAACAATGAAATGGGTGCTTCAATATCTTTGGGGCACAAGTAACTATTGTATCACCTATAATGGTTGCAGTGATTTAATATATGGTTATGCCAATTGATATTTTGTAGGTGACCTAGACAAAAGGGGATCAACTTCAAGATATCTCTTTACTCTTGCAGGTGGACCTATTAATTGAATGTCAAAACTTCAAAACATAGTTATTTTATCCACTACTAAGGTAGAATATATATTTTCCTTGCATGGTTTGTACTTTCTTGTGTGCTTATCAAGTTGATTGTAGTTGTCACATTTTTGAAGTAAATGTAGAAGAATATGATATTGTGGATGATTATGGATTTTCCTTAGTTGGTCTTTAGAATAATTCAAATATATTAGATGGTAATATTGATGTTCCCTATTAGAATGTTGAATATGTTTCGTTGGTTTTGGACATTAAAAGAATACACTCGATGTCCAACATTGAAATTACCAAACCTTTGTTAAAATGTCACATGTTTCACGACACCAAAGGAGACATTCCTGAGACCTTGAGTCTTTGTGCACTCCTTAGGGCATGTGGCACCATGCTATTTCAAACTTGGTGGCCAAACCAACCCAATTCTACTTCACATGAATTACGCCTCTTCACATGGAAGATACCCATACTTTGTTCCAGGCTACCAACAAGTTGAGTCTGCTCAACCAAATCTCAAAAACCAAGGTGTGTAACCAATATGCATGTACTTCACAACTCATGCACTCTTATAAAATTCACACATCTTATACATAGTCATTTACATGGCCATGAAACATGCAATCATCCATACAAGATAAGAGACACAAATACATGTTGGGTGACACTATGTATTGGGCAGCCTGAGCTAATGTCAAATTAGGATGGTGATTATCAGATTCCAGCTAGTCAATATTGACAATGCTTCCATTGTGAGGTAAATGCATCACCTAGAAGAGCGTAGACACCACAACATTCATAGCATATACATAATCATGCCCGAGAAGAATATTGAAATCTAACGGGCCTTGCACCACTATAACATTGATGAAGACATTATTCCCACCCAATGAGATAGGAAACTGAGGAAGAATCCCCAAATGTTCACTAGGATGTTTGTCAAAAGCCAAAAACTCATGCGAATCAGACATAAGCTCGAGAGAACCCAAAGCTTTCCAAACCGAGGAGGATAAAATACTTGTGGAGGATCCTTCATCCACAATACATCATTATTTTTTTGTTGAATTAACTTCAACCCTTATTTGAAAAGGTGCAGAAGAAGGAAGACGAGGCTCAAAAAGATCATTCCAATCAAAGGAAACCATCCTAGGGCTTCAAGGGGGTGTGCTCAAAGTGAGCAGAATGCCACCTTGTTATGAAAGTAATGAACTGGAAATGTTGAAAACATAGTCAGTAGACACATCACTCCCTAAGAGAAGAGTGGGATCGACTGAAGATCACATCAGCATGACCACTTTCTCAACCAATGGTTGAATAGGTTGCGAGACTACATGGTCTAAAGGAACCTCACCCCCCAAAAGAGGAGTGGGATCAGTCGAAGGCTACATCGGCATAACCACTTCATCAACCAAACACTGAATAGACTGTGAGGAAACCTCATAAGACTTAGAATCAGAAGCGTTTGCAGACATGTACCACAATCTTTGTACCTATGGAATGCCAGGGCACAGATGAGTAAGGTGATCTCCATTGCAAATATTACAAGGGAACTTAGGCTTACTTCCCATCCATCTAGGTTTCTCAACAAAATCAATGCCCCCAACATGACTAGAAGTAGTTGGTTGCACATCTCCAACATGACTTGCAAAGGTTGGTGATGGGTCGATAACATGACTCACAGAGGCTATAGACCTATTTCCCGTATGAATAGTAGTGACTGGACTTTTCCCCCTAACATGAATTGCAGAGGCTGGGTTCTTTCCCCAGCATGACTTGCAGAGGTTAAGGAACTATCTCCAATATGAATTGCAAAGGTTGGTGACCTATCTCCAACATGACTTGCAGAGATTGGTGATTTATTCTTTCTATTCTTCCTCTTTTTATTTCGTTTAGACTTCTGATTACTAGTATCTATACTTTCATGAAAGAATGTAGAAGGAGGAGGGGTAGAAGGAGGAGGAGAAGATTTCCTTGACGAAGGAACATCAACATGATGCCCATGAGATAAAGTTCTTAACTGAGAAGCGTCAAGAGCATTCAGGACATTTGGAATGGTACCCAACCAAACCGGTAGTCCCACAGTCATCCCAGGAATGTACAAAGTGGCTATCAAAGGGACACCAATGTTTCCGAAGAAAGGAAAAGCATAAGAATCCCCCTGTGAATGGGTTCCTTGGTTGGTACCATCAATAAATTTCTCCATGAAGATCTTATGCACAAGTTCTCCCCTTGCAAGATCATTCAAATCTATAAAAGTCTCACACATTCACTCTTATGAACCAATGTTATCAAAACAACGCCTATAAAGAGGCGGCTCCATGTTTCTAAAAAGAAGACTGAAAATTCCTCATGACCGAAAGAGTGGGTGGTCTACCACCTTAGGTCAAAGACCCAAAGAAATGACTGACTAACTCACTATGGAAAACTAGGGAGCACAGAGCACACGCTAAAATTTCCTATAAGACAAATCAAGGAAACAACTATCTAGTAAGAAGAACAGTTACGCCAACCAACACTAGAGAAACTAACCAGTGCAAGTGCAACTCAAACACGGAAGCACCCTCCAGGTATACTTTGAAAAGTGTAACCCGACGTATGCCCTAGGTACCGTGGTATACCCCCGTAGTCACCCATGTAAGTCCCTAGAATATGGCCAACTAAGTTGTCAGCTCGCAAACAATCACCGAGCGGGTACAGTTGACAGTCGAGTGGACTGCAATGAGTAGGATAACAAGTCTGAAACCTATCGAGGGTATCGAAAGCAAGTGGTCTGGAAGACAATAGAGGATCTTGAAATAATTAGAGGTCCACTAAGCTTCATACGTAGATGTAGTCGGTATTATTCCTACAACAGATCTTCAATATATGTTCCCCACTACGTTTAGTCCATCTTTGGAGGGGTTATATTCACTCTCTTTCCTCATGCAACCTCGTGTTAAGCCCCTATGTTAGAGGGGGGTCCCAAATTACTTTCTCGTCACTGGACTTTAACACTCCCTAGCTATGACTCCAATGCTTATTTAACAGCCTTTAAGAGTTTCCTCTCCAACCTAATTCAAGGTCCTATGGGTGAAATCACGAAGGTGGGTTACACTTTCATGACAATCAGGTCTCCAAAATTCCGAAAAACATTTTTTCAGCCGAAAGATATTTTTTTTCGGCCGAACTATTTTTCACCCGAAAACATAAACATCAAATCGAATGGTGCAATAACCCCCCCCTTGATTTTCATGTACAAATTTGGTCGATCGGATATTTTCTTTCCGACAATCTGTTTTCAGCCGAATAATGGTTCGGCCGAACTATTTTTCGGCTGAAAAATAGTTCGACCGAACTATTTTTTGGCCGAACATTTATTCGGCCGAAAGATGGTTTATATATGAACAACACATCAAAATTACAATGTTTTTCAAATTTTTCATGTGGTAAGCGTTTGCAGTCGCGTGAGCGCAGGGAGGTTGTCGTGAGCACAAGGAGGTTGTCGTGACTTTGTTAGCAGTCGCGTGAGCACAGGGAGGTTTTTGTGAGTGGTTGTGTTTGCTGAGGTCGCTAGGAGGTCACGAGCGTAGCCGACAGGAGCGCAACCGAGGTCACCGGGAGGTCGTTGCGTATGCAAGAGGTAAGTCTCTAAACCTGTGTAATATTTGTTTTAAATCTGTGTAATATATTCGTTTTAAATCTATGAGTAATATATTCATTTTTAATCTATGTGTAATATATATGCAGATATTGGCTTTGTTTTATATATGTCTCTGTTTATATATGGCTTTGTTTTATATATTGGCTCTGTTTTATATATTGGCTTTGTTTTATATATTGGCTCTGTTTTATATACGGCTCTGTTTAATATATTGGCTCTGTTTTATATATTCGTTTTATATATGGCTCTGTTTTATATATTGGCTCTGTTTTATATATGGCTCTATTTTATATATGCAGATATATATGGCTCTGTTTTATATACGCAGATATATATGGCTCTGTTTTATATACGCAGATATATATTGGCTCTGTTTTATATCCGCAGATATATTCATTTTAAATCTATGAGTAATATATTCATTTTTAATCTATGTGTAATACATACGCAAATATTGGCTCTGTTTTATATACGCAGATATATATGGCTCTGTTTTATATACGCAGATATATATTGGTTTTGTTTTATATCCGCAGATATATATGGCTCTGTTTTATAATGCATCCCAAATATTTTGTGTTTATCATGTAATTAGGTATTGTACTACATTAGTTTAAGTCTCTAGATTGAATTAAAATACTAGCAATTAGTTACTAAATTGATAAGACTATTTTTGGATGTTTTATTGCGCATGGTTGTAAGTAAAAATCAATTTTAGAACTTGAAGAGATGGCTATGATGATGTAGGAAAATTCCCTTCATGAACTATAGGAATTCCATTGAAAGAAAAGACTTTACTATGTTTATAATACAAAAATCTTCCAATTTTGGTCTAGTTACTATTACTAATTGATGAAATGAAAAACTTAAAAAAATTAACTCTACAAGCTAATTATGTAGCATGCAAATGCAATCCTAAACTAAAAATAAATCCCAACCAAGGGAAAGAACAAGTCAATGGATACAAGATATAAGTGAAATAAATTCAATGATAACCAAAAAATAGTTTATATAATTATACACACATAAGTTTTAGATAGCCCAATGCAAATGCATGATAGCCTATCATTTAAGAAACAAACTGTAATTTCAAATCCAATGATTGGCACCATTTTAAATAAAAAGTAAGATAAGATGAGAAACACAAAATTATTCTATAGCTCATAAAACCAATCTCACAAGAATTCTAGAATACGTGACAGGAAGAAGTCTAAGAAAATGCACATACAACAGAATTGATCACTCCAAAAAAGGCCAATGGGATTCTCATATTAATAAAAAAATGTAGTTTCATACAAGTTCGAACAAACCCTTTTCACATCATGTTCATCTTATTTATACAAAAGAAAAAGCATTAAAATAAACTAATTTTTTTCTTCTTCTTCAATTACTTGGACTTGCATATGACTCATTGAATAACTTTGTCCCTTGGACTTCTCTCCATCATTGTAGGACTTCTAAGCCTCAAAAGTATCATTGACATAATCGATTTGTTGAAATAAATGTTAATATAATGGAACCTTGAGTAGAGT
>JZKD02S2155932.1:100826-141906 GCA_000966675.3 Picea glauca
CTCGGTGCACGAGCTTTGATTTTCTTTTCAGTGGGCAACTTTTCTTTATACATTGGCTTGCAAATTTTTTTATATACGGCGACACCTCTTATAGAGTGGTGCTCCTTTTGTACAGTGAGCAAAATTTGGGAGGGGGTTTCATCTTGCTACGGAGGCGTTCTGTTTATATCTGTTATGGGCAATTTGTGTACTATGGGATCGTGTTTCTGTGGGCGATTCTTCTTTGGGGGCGTGGTGTTTTTCTATGGGCGAATTGTTTCGGTGGGTATTCGATTTTCCTTGTGTTGAGTTCGTTGGATTCACTTTTGGTTGCATTGAACTCGTTTGGTGCGTCGAGGATGTTTTGCGAGGGAATTTGTTTAATTGAGCAGCCCGAATTCGATTATGCATTTGCTTTCCATTTGGGCGTTTTCAATCTGGGCTCGGCTAGGGGCTTCTGATGTTCGAATTGGAAAACGGGGACTGTTGTATTCGTCTTACTTGTGTATGAGCGTTTTTTCCTGGCTGTAGCCGTGTGAAACGATAGTGGCCGTCTCACATTGAGAATGGGCGTTTCTTTTTCTATTAGCAGAGGGGGCATTAACGTAGATCATTGTGCGTTGATACAACCTTTCAGACTGCTTGTCTGTGCTAAAACCATTCTCTTTTCACGCCTTTCATGCGTTGTCCCTAACTATAGTATTAACGACAGCTGTCACTACTGCGTGGCCTCTTAGCTGTCTCTGACGCTTAGAACCTTTATGCCGTAATATCACCCAGTCATGGGAAGTTAATCTATACATCGAATCTAAACTTCTGATTATCCTCTTCTTGTCAATTCATTTTTACTATTCGTCTCATTAACTGCATTTCCAGGTTGTTGTTTATACATTGTCTTTCTTTGATATTATTATTTTCTTGTAAAGAAGGCTCTTCTAAATTCTCGTCAATTTAATACAGTTACCTTACCTTTTCGCCCTTCTAAACCATGTGATGGTATGGCCACGATATCAGTTATGATGTTACTGGTGTTCCTTCAATCTCTTCGAACCTTCTTGATTTTCAGACCCTTCCTGTGCCTTGTATTTTGAGCTTTGGTTGCTGTTTTGTTTTTCTGTTGGCTCGTTGTAATGGTGGATGTCACTTTTGGTAAAGCTGGAGAGCACCAGCCGCTGCTATGTTTTTCTGCCTGTACGCGGGTCATGGGTGACTGTCATCCTTGATGCACGTTTTTACGCCTTACCTGTTGTTGTATGAGCAGGAGAGGTATCGAAGGTCTGTCCTGGGTATCGGCCCATGCCTTTCGACTGTTTATTTTGCTTCTTGTTGTTAACTGGAAAATTGGGTATTAACATTGTTAATTCCGGTCTGTTCTTGCATATTGAACGGTACAGGCATTGGTTTTACCAGTTTGTAAATGATTTTTATAATCCTTATAAAATTGAGAAAATTTCTTCCGAAAAAAAAAAAATGTTGAAGTTTAGTTGACCGTTAAATATCTTATCTAGGGTTCCCTTTGTGTTTTAATATTGTTATTTAAATAAACTCATTAAATTATGAAAATACCATATCTGGTCATTCCTAAATAAGATGATTTATTGCTATATTCAAATATCCATGTGATGTTATTATTGGAATATAATCAATATCAATGTGATGTGATGTCATTATGTTTTTAGATGTTGTTATTGATTAAGCTAATTAAATTATGAAAATGCTAATTCTGGTAATTTCTAAATAAGGTGATTTATTGCTATATTGAAATATCGATGTGATGTTATTATTGGAATATATATTAAATATTAATGTGAGGCTATTATTCAATATCAACGAGATGTTATTATCCGATTATTAAATGGGCTCATTAAGTATTGTAATGCTATATCTTGTCACTTACAATTATGATGGGTTGTGGAATATTCAATTATGATGATAATTTTAGTGCTTTAGGTGAAGGAGAAATGTTATGGCATACCAATGTCGGGAAATATTGTTTATAGGTTCGCAATTGTAATGTATTGTTGAATCTGAATATGTATTATTTTACCGCATAACAAGATTGCAAGTTTGGAGTTGAATGTGTAACCTTTATTTATTTCAGTGTTATTAAAATTTAGAGATGAATGTTATGGTTACCACCTTGGGATGTTAGTGCAATCTCTTGATATTGATGGGACACACCTGGTGGAACATCCGGGATTGATGTACAGACAATTACTCGGAGTTAGCAGTTGAGGGTTGTTGAGTCATCTTTTTATGTTCTTCCTGGTTGCGTCGTACTCGTCATCGGGTGGCAACGCAGAGTCGAATAGGTAGTTGTTGTTTCCAAGTGGCTTCGTATAGTTCAGTATGTCACTACTTTTGCACACATGTACCCACCTTAATCAAAAAAAAAAAGAAAAAAAAAAAGAAAAAAAATTTGCACCTGTTACTAGAATGGTTGTCGTAACGCGCAAGGTTGTTACAGACATGAATCGATTTTCATAGTAGTATAAACTCTGAAAAAGAGTGCTTACTTTATTCCTTTGCCTATGACGTATCAGGCACCTGACATAGCTAGAGTTTTCATCAGTGAGATTGTGAGGATGCATGGCGTGCCTAAGAGGATTATATCCGATCGAGGATTGGTGTTTACTAGACGATTTTGGACAAGTTTCTAAGAGGCCTTGGGAACCCAACTTAACTTCAGCACTGCGTATCACCTAGAGACTGAAGGGTAGACCAAATGAACGAACCAGACCTTGGAGGACATGTTGCGCGTGTACGTGATGGACCAACAAAAGTGTTGGGAAGAATTATTTCCACTAATGGAGTTCACTTATGATGCAGGAGCATCCACTCTCCATCAAGCGAGCCAACGCGTGGAGTAGAGAACTTACAGCTGGACAGCGCCAGCACCTACATTTTTGAATTAACTTTGAAAAGATTGTTGCGCCGCCATTTGAATGCTTTCATTCATAAGAGCACACTTGAAATGTAATATAGATAAGAAGGCATTTAACGGTTTTAAATGTTGGTAGATAGGGTTAACTGTAGATTAGACAGTTTTAGCTTTCGAGAGGGAAAACGGAATATAGGCACCCTCCTTTGTGTTATTGTATTCATTCTGGGATTATTCACATTTTAGATTATTGAGCATTAGCATTGAGAGCAAGAAGAAGAGCAGAGCAGAGAGTTGTGAAGAACTCCATGTACAGACATTGAATAAATAGGAAAGCTTCTATTCAATTCCATGGATGTGTTTGATACTTTTGTGTTGTTAATGTTATGCTTTTGCTTGCTTGCTTCCTTTTATGCTTATCTTCTATATGCTGCATATGTGATTGTGTATCAGGTTCATAACCTGAGAGAATGAGTTAAAATTGTTCTCTGCCTAGGCCAGGAGATTCATGCATCGAGTGCAGTTGAATACCTCCGCATAGAGTGCGTTGAGGAGGCTAAGTAGTTGAACTTTCGTTCTCTTTTTCCCAGAGTCATTTTGTGTTATTCGAGACATGAAGGTGACTGCAGGTCGGATTGGAGTCTCAGTAGCAAGTCTGGGAACAGAGAGGCTGGAGTTGCTGTGATGGTGAAAGCGCAGAGTCCGGGAAGACTTCAACACTTTGGAAGTTGTTGAAGGTGAAGCACAGGTATCGTTCTCGCAGTCTCTGAAGGAGTTGGAAGGATCTCAGCTTAGGAGGAACAACACCTTTGTTTTCAGTTGCACAGTACAAAGGTGGTAGAGCGGAGAACTCTTCAAGAGGAAGAGAATCAACGACTTGAAGTTGTTGAGAAAGATTCCTGAAAGAACCGCAGACCGTCGATACACGGAGGAGCTGTGAGGGAGTTAACTCACAGGCACATGAAGGAAGTCAACTGCCATCGAGATATCGGGATATCGGGGTTGGCGAGTGCAAGGGTTATGTTCATGTTGAATTCGCGAGTTGCGAATCCCCGATTTGTTCGGAACCGTCGATTGTCGGAGGGACAGGTGGCACGAGATCCCGAGGAATCGAGACTCGGCACTTCGGCAGTTTCAAAGTCAAAGGAAGCCTGGAGAAATAGCGAAGTCCCGAGTTGCGAAGGGTCCCACAGAGGCAGAGTGAAGGATAACACGTGGAATCGCGCATCGGCGTTTGGAGTTGTGAAAGGTGAGAGCCTCACGGCCTTTCATCTGCCGATTTCTCGATAGGGAAATCCCCGATACACGGAGGTTTGACTGTTGACATCGGGGATCGGGATTCAGAGGTTCATATAGCACGGAAGGTGTGCACAAGGCTCGTGAGACCGCGAAGCCCGATTTCCCGAGTTCCGAAGGGGAGATCGCCGAGAAGAGCACTGTGGGTAGTGGACTCCCAAGTGGAGCGGAAGAGTACATTGAAACTCTTCAGGCCCGTGTGTATTAGGGAGGTCCTAGTGGAGCGTATGTGCCATCGAGGGCATCTAGCTACCAAGTGGTATCAGAGTCCGGAAAGGGAAGTTCTCTTTGGTAAGGTAGTAGAGAGAAGTAGATTTCATCATGCCGCCCAGGAGAGAGAGGCAGTCACCTGATCGTGAGGACAGGGATGCTCGAAGGAGGGGTAGGCCAGCAGGCAACCCAGAAATGGAACGTCAAATACGAGATCTTAGGGTGAGACTCGAAGATATGGAGACCACCCAGAGGCGTGGAGCTGGTACAGCAGAGTTCAACGATTCCGAAGTAGAGGAGGAAGCTGGACATGACCAAGGAGAGGTCACAGCGGAAGATGCCTCGACAGAGAGGTTGATCAAGGCTATTTCGAGGATGAGCTCGAAGACCAAGATGGACATTCTCGTCTATGAGGGAAGTCTAAATGCTAAGGAGTTGCTGGATTGGATCCGGGCACTCGACACCTACTTCGATTATGAAGATATCGAAGAGGATAAGAAGGTGAGGCATGCAGTCACGAAGCTAAAGGGACTTGCAGCCTTATGGTGGGACAAGCTGCAGGCGGACAGGCGTTCCAAAGGCAAACAGAAGATCAAAAGCTGGGATCGGATGATCGCCAAGTTGAGGGCGAAGATCATTCCGAGGGATTACCAGATCACTCTGTTTAGGCGCATGCAGAACCTGAGGCAGAAGTTGATGACGGTGAAAGAATACACCGAAGAATTATACAGGCTCAACATTCGAGCTGGTCATCGGGAAAGTGATGACGAGAAGGTGGCAAGATACCTAAATGGTCTTAGGTATGACATTCAGGATGAATTGAGCATGGTTACCATCCGAACAGTTGAGGATGTGTACCAGATGGCTCTGAAAGCAGAAGAAAAGTTGAGCCGCAAGCAAGGATAGAGAGGGCGAGGAAGAAGCCATCCCAGAGGCAAAGCAGTTGCCCAAGAAATAACTCAGAAACCCAAGGAGGATTGGAAGAGACCTCAGGGAAGAGCTGAAAGAGGTGGAACCTCACAGCAGAGGCAGCAAATTTCTGAGCCGAGGAGGCAGCAAGATGATCAGCAAGGTGGATATGCTGACGTCAATACATTTCCTCATACCCTAGGTAGAGGAAGAGGCCGAGGAGGAGTCATCACATGTTTCACGTGTGGAAAAGACGGTCATAAAGCCGTGGATTGTCTAGAGAGGAAGATGGACGGAGGAAACGCTCACATCACTGAGGCGCAGAAACGTGATGCTGAGAGTGAAGATGCGGACAGCGGTAGATCGCTTGGGACACACAAAATTCTTTTGGCACCTGAGAAAGAGGTGGACAACTCAATGTAGAGGAGCAGACTGTTCATGACGGCTTGTACAACAAAGGACAGGAAGTGCAAAGTCATAGTTGATAGTGGGAGCACTGATAATCTTGTTTCAACCGAGATGGTGGGAAAATTGGAGCTGACGACGACCAAGCACCCGAGTCCATATAAAGTCTTGTGGTTGCAGAAAGGACACCGGGTAAGTGTCACTAAAAAATGCTTAGTTAAGTTTAAAATTGGGAATTACCATGATGAGATTCTGTGTGATGTCATTCCCATGGACGTATGTCACATACTGTTGGGAAGACCATGGCAGTATGATAGAAATGTTGTTCATGATGGGAGACTCCATAGGTTGCTGCCGATAAAAGATAAAGAAGTGAAACCAGAAGTTAGCAACACGATACTTCTCATGAGTGGGAAAGAGCTTCTCACAGAGTTGGAGAAGGATGAAGATCCACAGTTCTTTGTTTTCAGGAAGCCGAGAATTGTCCTGACAAGAACAAGAGTGGACGACTTGCCTGAGGAGATTCAACAACTGCTTGGAGAGTTCACTGACATCATCGTGGACGAGATACCTTGTTCATTGCCACCGATGCGAAGCGTGAGTCACCACATCGATCTCATACCCGGAGCAAGTCTAGCAAATAAGGCAGCGTACAGGTTGACACCTCAGGAGAACGAGGAAGTCAAAAGGTAGGTACAGGATCTGCAAGACAAGGGACTAGTGAGAGAAAGTCTAAGTCCATGTGTTGTTCCGACAGTACTAAGTCCGAAGAAGGATGGAGGCTGGAGGATGTGTACAGACTCCAGGGCGATAAATAAGATCACCATCAGGTACAGGTTCCCATTGCTGAGAATGGACGACTTGATGGATTGCCTGAGTGGGGAAAATTACTTCTCCAAGATTGATCTCAAGAGTGGATACCATCAGATCCGGATGAGAGAGGGAGATGAGTGGAAGACAGCATTCAAAACAAACGAGGGTCTGTACGAATGGCTGGTCATGCCGTTTGGCTTGACAAATGCGTCGAGCACATTCCTGAGGCTGATGAATGAAGTCCTGTGGGAATTCATTGGCAAGTTTGTGGTTGTATACTTGGACGACATATTGATTTTCAGCAAGACTAGAGCTGAACACTTGAGGCATTTGGCCACTGTGATGAGAAGGCTACAACAAGAGAAGCTGCTGATAAATTTGAAGAAATGCTTGTTCATGTAGACGTAACTCATTTATTTGGGTTTTGTGATTTTGGCAAATGAACTGAAGATGGATCCTGAGAAGGTGAACGTAATCAGGAATTGGTCATCGCCCAGAAATTTTTTTGAGGTAAGGAGCTTCCATGGATTGGCAAGCTTCTATAGAAAATTCATTCGAAATTTCAGCGGAATCAGCGCAGCAATGATGGACACTGTGAAAAAGCGGCATAAAGATTTCCAGTGGACAGCCGAGGCTGAGAAGAGCTTCAATATGTTGAAGCGGAAGATTACAGAGCAGCCAATTCTGGTGCTGCCAGATTTTCAGAAGACCTTCCAAGTGAAGTGTGATGCCAGTGGGTATGTTGTTGGAGGGGTTTTAAGCCAGGATGGCAGACCTGTGGCATACTACAGCAAGAAGCTGGATGATGCGAAACTGAAGTACTCCACATATGATAAGGAATTCTATTGCATCATTCAGGCATTGAAAAAGTGGAGGCATTACTTGATACCCAAAGAATTTGTGCTGTACAGCGATAATCACGCATTGCAGTTTGTAAGTCAGCAAGAGAAGATGAATCAGAAGCATGCGAAGTGGGTAGAGTACATGCAGAATTTCACATTTGTAATCAAGCACATTTCGGGGACTGAGAACAAGGTGGCTGATGCCTTGAGCGGGAAATGTTTGTTGTTGCAGGAATTCAGGGTCAAAACGCAAGGTTTTGAAAACCTGAAAGATATGTATGCAGGTGATGCTGATTTCGGGGAAGCTTATGAAGCAGCCGAGAATCCGGTGCTCAGGGATAGGAGCCCGTGGATAGATTTCTTGATACAAGATGGATTGTTGTTCAAAAGCAATCAATTGTGCATTCCAGATTGCTCCATGAGAGAGAATTTGGTATGAGAAAAGCACAGTGGTGGACTAGCAGGTCATTTCGAGCATGACAAAACATTCGACAAGCTGAGCGAATCGTATTTTTGGCCAGGTATGCGTGCAGATGTGAAGAGATTTGTTGACCAATGCAAAATTTGTCAACATGCAAAAGGCCAAAAGCAGAACACCGGGTTTTATCAGCCGTTGCCTATACCAGAGAGACCATGGGAGGAAATTAGTATGGATTTTGTTTTGGGATTACCGAGAACGCAGAGAGGCATGGATTCCATTTTTGTGGTGGTGGACCAGTTCTCGAAGATGGCACATTTTATCCCTTGTCATAAGACAAGCGATGCGACCCACATCGCCAATTTATTTTTCAAAGAAATTGTCAGATTGCATGGATTACCGAGGAGCATAGTCTCGGATCGAGACACGAAGTTCATAGGTCACTTCTGGAGGACGCTATGGAAGAAGCTGGGGAATGACTTAGCATTTAGTTCTTCTTACCATCCACAGACAGATGGGCAGACCGAAGTAGTCAACAAAATCTTGGGGGATCTGTTGAGGAGCCTGGTGACAGAGCATCACACCAGTTGGGATCAGATCCTACCACAGGCAGAATTTGCGTACAACGATTCGGTGAATCGAAGTACAGGTAAGAGCCCATTTCAGATTTTGTATGGGACACAGCCGAGAGGAGTGTCTGAGCTCAAGGAGCCCGAATAGGCCGAAACTAGCAACGCAAGAGCTGAGGATTTCGCTGAGGCGATGAAAGAACTTCACACGCAGGTGAAGCAGCGGCTGCAGAAGTCCAATAAGGAATACAAGCGCAGAGCCGATCAGAGAAGGAGACAGCTTCAGTTTGAAGTTGGAGACATGGTTCTGGCACACTTGAGGAAAGAAAGGTTCCCAAGGGGAACATACAACAAGCTCAATATAAAAAAAATCGGGCCATGCAGAGTCCTGAAAAAGTTTGGTGAGAATGCATATGAGCTTGAGTTGCCATAGGGCATCGGGATATCTACGATTTTCAATATTTCGGATTTATACCCCTACAGGGCTGAAGAAGCAGGTACTGAAATTGAGGAACCAATGGTTCAGTGGCAGAAGCAGTTACCAGTAGCACAGAAGCCTGAGATGGAGTGCGTACTGGACAAGAGAGTAGGCAGAAAGACCAGGAGAAAACAATATTTTGAATACCTGGTAAAATGGAAAGATCACCCAGTGGAGGATGCCAGCTGGGAGGATGATGCAGTGATTCTGAAGCATGGGAAGACTATACAGGAGCTCATATGCAGGAGCCCATGAAATCTTTTTGAGCCGAGGAGTATGATGCAGGAGCATCCACTCTCCATCAAGCGAGCCAACGCGTGGAGTAGAGAACTTACAGCTGGACAGCGCCAGCACCTACATTTTTGAATTAACTTTGAAAAGACTATTGCGCCACCATTTGAATGCTTTCATTCATAAGAGCGCACTTGAAATGTAATATAGATAAGAAGTCATTTAATGGTTTTAAATGCTGGTAGATAGGGTTAACTATAGATTAGACAGTTTTAGCTTTCGAGAGGGAAAACAGAATATAGGCACCCTCCTTTGTGTTATTGTATGAATTCTGGGATTATTCACATTTTAGATTATTGAGAATTAGCATTGAGAGCAAGAAGAAGAGCAGAGAAGAGAGTTGTGAAGCACTCCATGTACAGACATTGAATAAATAGGAAAGCTTCTATTCAATTCCATGGATGTGTTTGATACTTTTGTGTTGTTAATGTTATGTTTTTGCTTGCTTGCTTCCTTTTATGCTTATCTTCTATATGTTGCATATGTGATTGCGTATCAGGTTCGTAACCTGAGAGAATGAGTTAAAATTGTTCTCTTCTTAGGCCAGGAGATTCCTGCATCGAGTGCAGTTGAATACCTCCGCATAGAGTGCGTTGAGGAGGTTAAGCAGTTGAACTTTCGTTCTCTTTTGCCTAGAGTCATTTTGTGTTATTCGAGTCGTGCAGGTGAGTTCAGGTCGGATTGGAGTCTCAGTAGAAAGTCTGGGAACAGAGAGGCCGGAGTTGCTGTGATAGTGAAAGCGCAGAGTTTGGGAAGACTTCAACACTTTGGAAGTTGTTGAAGGTGAAGAACAGGTATCGTGCTCACAGTCTTTGAAGGATTTGGAAGGATCTCAGCTCAGGAGGGACAACACCTTTGTTTTCAGTTGCACAGTACAAAGGAGGTAGAGTGGAGAACTCTTCAAGAGGAAGAGAATCAATGACTTGAAGTTGTTGAGAAAGATTCCCAAAAGAACCGCAGACCGTCGATACAGAGAGGAGCTGTGAGGGAGTTAACTCACAGGCGCACGAAGGAAGTCAACTGTCGTCGAGATATCGGGATATCGGGGTTGGTGAGTGCAAGGGTTATGTGCACGTTGAATTCGCGAGTTGCGAAATCCCCGATTTGTTCGGAACCGTCGATTGTCGGAGGGACAGGTGGCACGGGATCCCGAGGAATCGGGACTCGGCACTTCGGCAGTTTCGAAGTCAAAGGAAGCCTGGAGAAATAGAGAAGTCCCGAGTTGCGAAGGGTCCCACGGAGGCGGAGTGAAGGACAACACGTAGCATTGCGTATCGATGTTTGGAGTTGTGAAAGGTGAGAGCCTCACGGCCTTTCATCTTCCGATTTCCCGATAGGGAAATCCCCGATACACGGAGGTTTGACTGTTGACATCGGGGATCAGGATTCAGAGGTTCATATAGCACGGAAGGTGTGCACAAGGCTCACGAGACCGCGAAGCCCGATTTCCCAAGTTCCGAAGGGGAGATCGCCGAGAAGAGCACTGTGGGTAGTGGACTCCCAAGTGGAGCAGAAGAGTACATTGAAACTCTTCGGGCCCGTGTGTATTAAGGAGTTCCTGGTGGAGCGAACGTGCCATCGAGGGAATCTAGCTACCAGCTTACAAAAATAGTTACCAGAGAACCATTAAGATGGAACCTTTCGAGTTTATTTACGGGCGACCGTGTTGAACACCCTTGAGTTGGGATCAACCTGAGGATAGGGTCCTGGTGGGACTAGAAGCGATCCAAGAAATGGAAGAGAAAATGCAAAAAATGAGACAAAGGATTAAAGAAGCACAAGATCGATAGAAGAGTTATGCTGATGCACACCATGTCGACCATAGTTATGAGGTCGACAATCGAGTCTTCTTGCGGGTTAAACTGCATAAGAGTTTGATCAAGTTTTGGAAGGGAGCTAAACTCTCTCCTAGGTTCATGGGACCTTTCAAGATTGTGGAGAGAAAGGGGCCCGTGGCCAATTAACTAGCCTTACCAGATTCTTTGAGGCGTATGCACGATGTTTTTCATGTATCTATTTTGAGACATTATATTAGTGATCCTACACATGTTATTGACATGAGTTCCTTGCAGGTATCATATGAGGGGGCGCTCATAGTTGAGCCGATCCACATCTTGGATCATTGCGTTCGACAGATACGACGTCGAATGATAGAGCATGTCAAGGTCCAGTGGGACAATTATAGTTTGCACTCGACGACCTGGGAGGATGCATATGATATGCGCCAACAATTTCCATTTTTGTTTGATAGATAGACATATGATATTGTGATACACTTTATTTCGGCATATATACAATTATATATTGTGTATGTAACATCCTGCTCTTGCGCACTGAGCGAACTTATTTTTTGAGGACACTTGCTCGCAAGTGATCTGGATTATTATGCTATTAAAACTTTTGATTTTGATTATGAGGCATTATGGGTTGATGACATGTTGTTTTACTGCATTGACATAGACAGGTGTTATTGACTCGGTTTTACTCAGTGTGCAGGATTTTGGACCTCGAGGATGTAGAGGCATCGATGGAACCCCTTGGACTCTGGATCGAGTCATGAAGTGTACCATTGGGGTTTGATTGTATTACTGTGATATTAGTGCATCTGAATAGATGATATGATATGGATATATTCTAACACGATTTTTTGATGATGCAGGCTGGCGATAACTTGCCGACCAGACTCACATGTGGAGTAAAGGGGCCACGCACGACTACTAGAGATGTTGAGGGAGAGGTGTGGAAAACATCCCTGCTATATCCTTCTAACACTCTCGTCGTGGCTCAAACTGTAGGTTAACATTTACCTAGTTCGAGAGGACCCACGATGCCGTGAGGGCAGACTATGATAGTCGGTCATGATGATTCTTTGGGGCACGCAATAAGGCAGGGGCCTTATTCCTTAAAGGCCCTTGGTCTCCCATAGGTTCCCCTAGTGGAGTATCGAATCCAGGGGTTTTTGATGTCTACCAAGTTAGTCAAGAGGTGAGTGGCACCCTTAGAGCATGTAGTGTGTCCTGAAGGGCACGTTGCACAAGGGAAACAAATTAGGGCAAGTCGCACCCTTAAAGCACCTAGTGCGTCCTGAAGGGCACGTCGCATTGTTGATGATAGATGAATGAACCTAGATGGCCTTAGGAATAATAACATGTGAAGAATTAAAAAAAGAAAAACAAATTCCCTAATTAAATGTCGCCCAGTACGAAAATTTAAGGTTTAAGTCTAAACTATGCTAGTGGTAAAATTTTATCTATCTATAAAAATAAAAAATAATGATAATAAAAATAAAAACAAAATAAATAAAGAGTATGATCTTTGTTAAATATTGTAACACGAAGGGAGTAAGAAATTTAATTGATTCATAAAAATCTGTTGGAATAAAATTTAAAAAGGGAATTAATCATTTTATTATTTTATGATAATTACACCAAAAGGCGTATACCTATTGGATATGGGCACAATTAATCACCTTTTAATCTAAAATTCTAATCTGATGGCTAGCAATTGAAGATGTTGGCATACTCTTAGTCGTCCTCCCAAATCAATGAATGTGATTTACTCTTCATAACTTCCTTGTATTTTTGAATGGATCAGTTAATGTGTTTACTTTTTAACATTTACCTAATCATATTACGAAATTACTATACCACCATATGATTTCCACGTTTAACTGATTAACCTTTGGAATTAGCACATTTAATTTTTGGATTTCCTCAGCTCTATGTGCATTTTTGTCAGTGCGTTTCATATTGGATTTCCCAGCCGTCTTATTTCGGCGTTCACCAGCCACTTTGTGGCTGTGCTAGTTTAAAATATATTAATAAAAAGAGAAAAGGGAAAAAGGGTTAATTTCCACACCTGCCTTTTTGAGTTCTAAATAAAAAGGGGAAAGAGGTATAAATCTAAAATATTAGGAAACTAGGAAAAGAGGGAAACATAAAAAGGGAAAAAGGGGAACATAAGGGAAAAAGAAGAAAGTTAAACTTAGTAAAGTATCTACCATTTAAGAGCTTTCTAATTTAAACTGAACTAGCAATTTAATAATAGGGAAATCCATTAAAAGCTGTAAGAGAATTTGGGGACACCTAGGAGTGATTCTAGGAGTAACTCTAGGTGGGTGAGGGAAATAAAGATAATTAATTAATTAAAGAAATTAATTTATGGAGGAATGAAGGGGATGGGTGACACTTGTACGGGGAGGAATTTTTAGGAACTAAAAATTAAAAACTTAATTAAACGAGATTTTAGGAAAGTACGGAACCACGAAACTCTATATAATGAAGGGAGGAGATGGAGGTAGGATCTCTTTTGTTTGTGTAATATTACGCTGCAGAAATATCCACTTGATTGACTTAAATTGTAGGACTTGGGATACCTAGCTCGGTGAGGAGTGGTAGCTCAACCTTGTGAGGCAAGCTGGGAGCTAGTCGAAATCTCTGGATAGAGAGTGTGTGGCCCCTTTGAGGCTTGAGGGGATAAGGGGGAATAAGAGTACCCCTAGCATTGGCTGGGAGGTACCAGTGAAGTCTTTCCCATCAGCATGCGGGAGTTGCAAGGAGCACGCAGGACGTCCACTCTGAATAGGAAATGGTACACTTTCTTCGTTTGTATGGTAAATTGTTTTAGAACTTATGCTTGAATCTGCATTTTTACTTGGGTAAGTGAACTGATTGTCTAGATGGTTTTCTGAAATTTTTTTAGCCTAGCTTGATGATATATTGACTCCCATGGATTCATTCCCCACACGTCTTTACCACCTTGCTGTGTTGATTGTGACCTTCGTGGTTGTTTAGCCTTCGTCCCTATCTCACCAGTCCTCGCTTGAGAAGTTGGCCAGGAGTCTGATCTACGGTCATCTCCTTATCATTAAAGGACCTATGGATCTCAATGCCCTACTTTTCTATGCGAGGATGATGAGCGAAGGATGAACCTGTTAGCCGACTACCCTTGATGTTTGTCCCTGGCTGATTATTGATTCCGCCATCTGGAAACGACCTCTACGGGTGGATTATCTGGTGTCCTGGTTGGTTTTCTCTTTGCCTTGACTGATAGAACCCCTGCAATCATTCCATGACCTTCCCATTGGATCCTTGCATTCCCTTACTACTGCCTGCGCTGTATTGGGGTTATGGCAACAGAAGCATGAATTGATTCCCTATCTGCAAATTTTTGGGTATTCTGGCAATGGAAAAACGCAATGGTTTCATGTCTACATTTTTTTCTATTTTGTATTCTGGCAATGGAACAAAAAAATGATTTCATGTCTGCAAATATTATAATTGGCATTCTAGCGATGGAAAAGAAGAATTATTCTTGTCTGCAACTTTTATATTAGGTATTCTGGCAATGGAAAATGAATGATTTCTCTGTCTGCATTTCATTTTACCTTTGGGGTGATTTTTCCCTTGATGAAGACTGAGTTTTGCTTTAAAAATTTGCTTCCATGTGATTCCTGTTAATGCCCACGATTTGCAATTAACTGATGCCACGTTTTTTCCCTTCGAAATTTGACTGAGTTGTTGTTAATACGCCCACAAAATTTCTCTGATAGACTTGACTGAGTTGTTGTTTAATACGCCCAGGAAATTGTACTAATATGTCTGACGGAGTTAGTTGTGGAATACGTAGAGATTTTATTGTGATGTCTGAAGGCTTTCGCTTCCTGCAACATTGGCCTAAACTTTCACTTTATTTATGAAGAATTCTGGTTGGCCAACAATAATTGGCTCCAAATCATAGTTGGTATAGAATGAGATCGCTTGATCCTGGCCATCATATAGTTTTAGATTGATTGTGTTTTTGATGACTGTAAATATGGTTAAGATCACATTGGCAATGCAACTATAATTGTTCCATTCTATGACTTGCTCACTCACCCGAAAATGATCCATATATATTGATTTAGTCTATTCAACAATTGATTAGGCTGATCCAGCTCGAGATGAAGAACCCACAGAGGCAGAGGTAGAGTGCCTAGTTGACTGAGCGGCAGCACCCTACGCAGCAGTAAAGGCAAGAGCAAGAACAATTCAAAATTCATAACATTTTATTTTTAGCGCATGAAACTCCATAGTTAGTGAGAAAATACAGTACCTTAGCATTTCTTGGAAATCTGTAAATAGGGAGATTACTTAGCCTTGAATTTAGGATGCATTATCCTTCGGCTATGGAGGCATACCAATTTCTTTGTATTAGAATCCCTCTGTATCTATCAATTGTTTTTTTTAAAACAATCAATTGTTTTAATTAGAAAACATATTTAAGAGTAAACAATAAGCTCTAGTTATTTATAATATCAAGATTATTTTAGTATGTTGTGAATTATGAACTTATACTTTTAATTTCCAGATTTTAAATAATAAATATGAACTTATGCTTTAATTACCAGATTTTAAGTAGTAACAACATGCAAGTATTGGGTTGTACTTCTCAATACGTAGAATGGTATGAATCATATATATAAATGCTTGCAAAGATAATATGAAAAATAAAAAGGTCATGAGTGTTGAACCATATTATAAGACATATATCTTGTTTTGCATTCTGGAAAATGTAGTATTCAGAATCTAAGTTTCGGGATAGATGTGATGTTTGACCTTTTTAAATGAAATAAGTCTGATTATTCATCATTAATACTGAAAAGTGTTTGTTATGTAATTTAAGTTAATTAAATTATTTAGTTTTGGAGGTCTCTCAAATTTAAATTAATTTAGTTATAAAGATACGAGATGGTGTGTAGTATATGTATGGTTCATGGAATAAGATTTAATATAAATAAATAATATAATGTGGTGGGTTAACTAAAATATCTATCCACATTAGTTTTGAAATTGAGGTGAGTAAGAAATTTAACTTGGAGGCAAGAAAAATCCCTACTTGCTCAATTTAGAATTGCCCAGGTAGATTGCATATAAGGTTAATGCAGAAATTGTAATTATCGATTAATTTCAGACGTGATTAAAGGGTAGGGTTGTTGACAAAGTCGTTTTTAGCCTGGACTTCCCATTGAGGGTGTTGTTGTTCATTATAATTAATGTTTTTACTTGGTTTTGTAAACATTTAATGTGATTGGTTGCTCACTATAAGGGTTCTAGTCACTTGTGTATTTAATTTTGGGTGCGTGGGGTTGCTAGGATGATTGTCCTTAGCTTAGTAGGCTTGGTCTGTTATGTCGGGCGGGATGTAGACACCTCCTTGTTCCTTAGAATAGTTGCCAGCCTTGAGACCTTAAATGGTCAAAATCGATGGGAACCTAGTCTTGAGCATTGCTTATGTGTTCTGGAGGTCCTAACCATTGCAAGGTAGGACAGACGGGTAGTCATTCTTATTCTTTGTCGGTTGAATTTCATACATTGCTTCTAGGCGTTTGATGTGATTTTATGTTAGGTCGTTATGTTTGTTGTGGCATGAGTTGCATGCATTGTGTTCATCATCGTGTTATGATGTTGAGCATATTGTTATTAATACCTTCCTACACACACACAAAAAAAAATATGTAAGAAAAAGAAAAAGAGAAAAAAACAATTTGCACTTGTTATGTGAGGCTTGTTGTCATAGCGACGAGGTTCATTACATTAGCTAGGTGTTTGTTGTTGTTGTCCTTGGTTTAGCTTGCTTGCTTGAATTTTATAACATCTTGGTTTAACTTGTTTGATGTGTTTTAGTACAAATTTTTTGTAGTACTTAGTTGTTTTCAGCCTTATCTAGTGGTTGGGAGTCCTAGGACCCCTTAGGACAACCCTCAAATAATCCCCTTGGTTGGTTGTTCATACTTGCTTGCTTCCTCTTTTTGTTCATGTATATTTCTATTATGTTTTCCTACCATTAACCTTGTTGTTCCAATTAGAAAAAATTGTCATTTTGGTCAATTCCCCCCCACAGGAAATCCATCTTAGTTGGTTGTTATATACCTTTAATGTGAAAATTTTGGTTACATTTAATTCAGTTTTTCCATACATAAATACTAAAATTTCGTTGTTTTCTTACAAGGACATAACCAGTCACCTAATCTGCTTCTCCTAAGCGGTTAGGGACCACCTGAAGACCTATTTGAGGCAAAGGGGCCAGTAGGAAAACGAAGAAAAAACATCAAATTTTATTGGTAAATCTACCCAATCACTCTCATATTCACTTTATATCACTTGCACTCATTCCAAAAATTTTGGCACACATACCAATGTTCATATGCTTAGCTTCTGTAAATATCTCGAGCAGTTTAATTTTGAATATATGTTCATAAAATATGATCTATACTTTCGTAGAATATCATCACAATTTCTAAATTTCAAACACTAAACTTCCAATCCCCATACAAGGAATTAGTTGGGGCTTTCATGCACATGGAAGCCTTTCCGCTCACAAAGAGCCTCAACCCATTCCTTTGGGTTGAATGGTGTAATTGTTACTTGTAATTAGTTAATCTTGTCATATTTTCATTGTATAAAATTTCATTCACTAATCTACAGGTGGCTGCCCCTAAAGGGGCCATACAAAAATCAACAAGCTAAATACAAGCAAAAATCTGCATAACACTTGAAAACAATTCAGGGGTTTGCCCCATACCCTAAGAAAAAATTTATACTATTTAGATACATACATATACATATTATTTAGTTGTGCCATATATGTCACCTACCTATTTACTTGTTTTATGTATATAGTTTTAGATATATTTCAAATTCAGCGACTAGAAAGCACGCTTGTGAAAGCAAGACGTGACCTTGCCACATGGATGGCCTGGTGTTTCATTTGAAGTAATTTCAATTTTGTAGGATACTAAGATTCAAAGCCAAGGAGTCTTCATCAAGAGCCCCTCCGAAGTTGTCTAGTTAGTATGAATTGAGTGGTCTTTCCTTAGTACCACATGGTCAAGGCGTTGATTAGCTTAGCTTGGTTGGAAGACTGCTCTACTTGGGTAAGCTCAGCTAAAAATCCCATTAGGGGGGTCCTAGGCATCTTCCTTTTCGAAACTGTCCTTCTTCCATCCAAGCGGCTTTAATATCCCGAAAGCACTAGTGATGAGAAGTGGCTAATACCCGCTTCTCTGAACTGCATGGGGCACTCTTCAACCTAACCACTGTGGTCTTCTAGGATTACTCTTCTTATACTAGTTGGCATAGTTCTGAGATGTGTTTTCGTGATCAGGATAAACTTCAAAATAGTGTGGTGTCCAAGGCATGTGTTAATAACAAAAAATTCACCAATAAAATACATTTAAAGTCAACCTTTCGTCAGTCCACCTTTCACCCACAAACCAAAAATTGAAGTTGTAAATACTCCTTTATATCATAGATGTAAAAAATTGTAAAAAACATTGTTCATCCCCTTTTACAACCCCCTTTTTGATTTGACAATATTCTATGATCACTTCCCGGGTCACCTCGGGGGGTATCAAGCCATTCTGGGTTTGTTTCCCTGTCTTAAAATCTTTGAACAACTTGTTGTTCGTAGTTTACAACCATCTAAAAGGATTTGGTTGTAGCTTTTTAATCTCAAGTTTCACCCTTGTTTTGAACTATTTCACTTGAGGCGTCCATTTGTTAATTGTCCAGGACATTGTTTTACCCCGGGAACCCATTATGGGCCATTTTCCAACGTTTTAAGGGAGTGAACAACTCGGTGTTTAGTTTATTTAGTTCACTATCAAAACAATCAACGAGCTTAGTTTCATCCTATTTTCCATAATTTTCACCCCCAGTCCATTTTGGCCATCCAGGAAGCTGAGGGAGGACAACAACTAGGGTGGGTCATCCTGAGAAAAACTTCGTGTAAGTCTTTCACCTCTCCTTTTTCTCCTTCATTGCCTCCTTAGGCGAAGGACCACCTGAGGTGAAGATAGCCTCTACCTCGTGCTGAGATATCAAAAAAGATGTAACCATCTTCACAACTGGATAGGTCAGATCTGTCCCAACAAATAGATTTTTCTTATTAAACATCCCTTTTTTCCATGGATTTTTTTGTTGGGGCCATTAATGGTTGTTTTAGCTGTCATGAAACCTTGCCATGAGATTTGGTTGCCCCTGTTGCCCAAAATAATTGACGAACTTGTGATAGCTCTAACCGGGACATCCGAGGTCGAAATGAGGAAAATGAGGAGCCATTGGAAAGGTATTTGAGTCTATTATGGCGTGACATATCTGAATCTCTTATTTAAAACTCTTTACCAAAAATTTGTAAACCTCGAAGCACTGCAACGAATGTGGTATCTGAAATTGGTCATGAACTTGCGAAAGCTTGTTCTTACCAACTGGGGGTCGAAACCAAGCACAGGATATACCGTTGGAAAGGTCTCGCACCATCCTAAACCATGTATGGGTTTTATTTTCCTTTTGTAATAGGAATATGAACATAATCAGAGCAGGAAGTCACAACTATTGGATTTTTCCATTCGGGTGGCACTAACTTTGCTTCCTCCATACGGGATCATACGGGCTCAATCAGGCTCATGATATCTCGTTAGAAAGATTGTCTTGATCCCTGCAACATGGAAACATTGTATTTACAGAATTTTGACCATATTTCATCTTATCCTTTACAAAAGGACCCCATCCCTAAGGGACCCGCCTAGTGATAGGTGAAGGGGACCAACGCTAAAATTCTTGTAAATTGTGTTCTTAGCTCAATCACATGCGAGACCTTAAATTTTCTACTCGGTGGAAATACTACCTCGATTTACTTGGCCCAAACTACACCTCTCTCTCAAATTCATTTATTACTTAACATTTATGTTTACTTTTATACTTAGAACATCCAACAAGTAATAAAACACATCCATACATAGTTACAATGTATATGAAAAGTGGGTGGCCAAACCAGACTAATACCCAATTTTTATTACAAAGGTAGAAGTGTGTTGATTTTGCAACTCGTGCCACACCGAAGATATTTTAATAAGGGGATTCCACTCATGTTTACTCAACAATAACCTGTGCAAAACACAATAGACAAAATTCCTAGTGTCACCTTGCAAAATCCTTCATTACCATAGACAAAACGCTGAAATGAGAACTTCTCCTTCAATATTCATCTTTGTGGTACATGCTTCCCCTACCTCAGTTCGTGCGACCTGTAATCACCAACTCATTCCCACACTTGGTCACCGTGTTGAATGATCTTTTTTTATCTTTGGATGAATTTGTTTTTTCTCCCCCCCTTGGGAATAATTAGAGGCCCATCCTTATGAAGTGACACAACTTCTTTCCTTAGGGTGAGTCAACCTCCTCTTTGCTATGTTTTTTTCACTTATTTGATTCATCAACTGCTGTTATCAGAGAAAACCCCCTTATGTTAGTCAGGCCAACTCCCTAAGTGTTCCCTCCTTTATTTGGTCGACTAATTGATTTATTAGGGCACCCAAGACTTTCCCACAATCATACATTCAACCCTTCATGGTTTAATTATGTTCCACGGTGCCTTGGTTGCATCCGTCGAACCTTTCAATTGACACCACCTTCCATTCCAGTCGACTCATCATTAGGTGATTTGGTTCGAATTACCTAAGAATGACATCCTTATGCCTTATTCACTTCTTCCTTTGGTGATGCACCCATTTCTTCTACCAACATCTTTTGTCAATCCCTACACCTAACTTACATTGTAATCCATCTTTGGGTGGAGTTTCCCCTTAGTACATCACATGCCCAAGGAACCCCAACTTTCCCCATAAGAAGACTTCATCTCTTCATTCACACTAAGCATCCTTCCTGGCAGGTTTCCTTCATCTTGGTCGGTGTTGGAAATGTGCATGCCCAAGCTTACTACCCCAATATTTACATCCTCCCCCACTCCAATTTGTTTTCGTCCTGACAACCCTCAAAATTAATTCCTCTATTGTGGTTACTAGCCAGGTCCTTCATGACCGGATATTCTTCTTTGTGTCTCGATGTCGTGTCCTTATTTTGACTTCCTTTGTTGTCAATGTGTGTGTGATGCCCTTGTGTCTTAGCTAATCGGGTATCTAGTTCAACCATCGCACCAAGTCCACAAGAACTCATTTCAAAACCCAAACCACCCATTTCTCTTTGCAACTTTTGAACTATCGCATCCTCCTAAATCATTGTGGTGTCTGCTTGTAGGGAACCGGTTAGTTGAATCAATGTGGTCTTTGTGACAACGAGCCAACATGCTCATGTTTTCATTATGCGAGTGGAAGGGGGAAGCCCAATGAGCCACCACTTCCATCCCCGTCTTGCTTCATCAAAACCACTAAGGTGTCAGCATGCTTCTTCGTGAAGTACATCAAGAATGGAACATTGGATGCATTTATACCATCAGCTTTCTTTCGAAGGTGCTTAAACTCTTGATTGTAGGGCCATTCACCATCCCAAAGTGTTCCTAATATTATTGCACAAAGTGTACGTTGGGAAAATCTTGGCCCAATCCACAATATAGGGATAACAGTGGGAGAGTTTACCCTCTATCACCTTGGATAAACCCTTCCCTCACATTAGTAAAGGAAAAATCCAACACAAGGGGGGAATCCTGAGTGACCTTAAGGGGAAATGAAGTGGAAAGTGGGACTGTGGAAGTGATACCCCTAAAGGTAAGTTACTAAGTGGAAATATGCTTGAAAATGAGTCTTAGAGATGGTTTATAATTTCCTGGTGCTTGAGTACCTGCTGAGGATGGTTTTACCTTACCGATACACAAGAAGATACAAGTATACAAGCTCAAATTTAAGTGGACAAGCAAGTTAAGGTTGTTGTCCCTAATTATAGAAGTAAACAATACTATATATCATCAAATAAAGTAACCAATTACTGCAGATTTAATCACTTAAAGAATCAAATATTGGTTGGAGAATGAAGCATAACACATGTATATTAATCCCCAATACTTTAGCACACACTTTAGTGGTTTCAGAGGGATATTTTATGGTGTTTTCAGAGTAATTTTGTAACATCCAAGTGGCTTTAGAAAACATTTTCTAGAAAAAAAAATTTAACCAGGGAAACAAGCAAGAAATCAGATAAGAATTTCACTTATTAGCAGTAGAATGATAATTATGGTCTACTAACGTATTTCCATGGTCAAAATGCAAGTTAAAATAACAAATAGAATATGATTTGTTGCATCCCTAATGGTTGTAGAATTTAATTAGCTATATCTCAAGATCCACTTGACCAATCTAGATGCCCTAGAGGCTTTGGAAAGCATAAAGCATGTAGAAAATATCCCAACTTAAAAAATTGCAATATCCCGTCATTTTGCGTATCCCAATGCAATGATTTTATTTCTCCAATGAAAGAGATTAGTTACCTTAACTATTGGGTTATGGATTCTTTAAAATTAAAGAACTAGTTGTGCTACTTACTTGGGGGTGTAAGCCCTTTTACTCCCCAAGGCAAGCAAAACTAGCTAGGAAAAATCTAGGAGGGTGTAATCCCTTTTACTTCTCCTAGTATTCCTTTATACAATAAATTATTCCAATACAATTATGATGGGCTTAACAGGGTTGTATGCCCTTATAATCCCCAAAATATTAGTAAATTAACCTTAATACTAAGAAATGAAGTAATAACAAGAAATATTTCTTGCCTAGTCCAAGCAATAACAAGATAAACTCCTTTTTACCAAGAAAAATAGACCATAAAAGAAAGAAATAACCTCCAAGAAAGATAGTTCCTTCCTTATTCATCCAATGGCCAAGAAAAATCATCACAAGAGATAGTATCAAAGAGAGATAGATAGTCTTCTCACAATGGGAGAGCTATGATGAAAATGAAATAGAAATGATGCTTATTTATACAAATCTTCTAAAAAGTGTTTTTCCACTAAAATTCAGGATAAACCAAAAAGTAAGGGGTCAACAACCCTCACTTTTCCCCTTTACAATTTTAAATTTTATTTTGCACATAAGAAATCCTAAAAGAAGAACGATGTCACCCCTTCAGGGAAACATTTTGACACTCTTAGCAAATCGTTTAGCTTGGAGATGAAACGATGGGCCTCCAAAGGCCTCCCTCTAATGCACTGGGGTCTTATTCATCAAGTTAAGGTCTCTCTCCATCCATAATGTGACAAATGTCAAGTCAACAACATCACCACTCCAAACCCTAGCCCCCAAAAGATGTCAAGCCTTCCAAATGTGATGTTTTGGAATCCAAAGAAAAAATGTTGGGCTAGTGGGGGCATAGGTGAGGTCCTCCAAGGTGTCTCTCAAGCATCCAAATTATTTCATCATCATCCGGTGTGCGGGCCATGGTATCCAACCTATGGGATTCAAGCCCCAAGGAAGACTAATCTAGGCTTGTTCTTCCAAATCTATCCACCAAGCAACGTCTTGCAAAGACAATGAATATGCCCTCCAAGGATCTCAAGTCAAATGCATCATCATGATAAGTAAATCAATTCAATAAACGAGCCACCTAATTATGTGGATCAAAAACCACCTCATCAAACTAAACAAGTCCTCAAAGATCTTATGCAATTTTCCAAGTTTAGGTATGGGAGGGTTGATAAGGTGACATATTGGGTGAATCGTCCCCTAAGTCATGGAGTGTTTCCATGGTGAACCCCTCTCTAATACATCTGGAGAAGATGATATGGATGGGGGTAAGACTTTTGGGCATGGGGTTCATGACATACAAGGGATTGTAGTGTCTCATTTATTGGTGCCTTTGTGAAGGGTGTGTTGCACCTTCGTTTTCAATGCATCTTTTTTCCAAACCCATAAATTTCCATTAGTTAATTAAATTCCAAACCCTGGGTACTCCCTATTAGTGAATCAATTAGATGGGGGGGAAGTACCATAGAGTCACTTGAATATATAGGTACAAAGAGTTCCATATGCATGGAAATAAAGGGATACCACACGAGTGTACACACCTCAACAAGTGGGACATCTATATAATGTAAGTTTTTTTCTTTTGCAGGTCTTTTATTTTTTAAGAGAAGCATTTCATTGTTCTCAAGACATCTTTGGGAGAGCATCTGGAAGGTTCATAATTGGGATTTTATATTTTTCCAACTACCTTCCCTCTGGTCTTTGAACCCCTTGTTCCCATTAAATGAGGGACAATCCCTTCTTGGGTTAGTACCCCTGAAAATCCCAATAGGTAAGGAGATGAAGGGATGAAGTGTGGAAAGTGACAAGTATGGACGGGAATGGAATGATTACTCATCAAGAAAATCCCCTAGTAGAAAACCTATTCGTAAGGGTGACCACTTATAAGGCTGCAATGTCAACCACCAAGGTGAAACAGGGAAAAGATCATAATTGCCAAGAAGACATTACATAATCAAAAGTAGCTTTAAATGAAAGTAATTCAAATGCCTCAAACATTGAAATGGAAATCACCATAATAATTGTCTTGTACCTCATGGATCAAGACCCAATGTCCTCTGGAATCAAGTTGATGTGGTGGATACCCTCATGATGAAACTGATATGTGGTGGTAAAGCATGCCTCTATCTGTGCAAGTGGACACTGTCGGTCAAGTTTTCTCTTGATACTCCATGTATGCAACCTAAGGGCCTCGAGACATAATCTTCTTAGTTATCCCTAGGAGTTTTGGATAACATATGGCTCCTACTTGGGGACATGTACTTTCCATATAGTGCATGATAAGTGCATCATCTCTTGGTGGGATTGTTCCTACGCACACTGAAACAAAAAATGTTAAGTGTAGGATGGCTCACTCATCCTTTGTCCATATAAATAAATCCAAAACTTCAAAAATGACAACTAATCTAGAAAATAATTTATTTAACATTTTTCATATATATGATGAAAACAAAAACATGTAAATCAATAATGCAAGTAGATAAAAATGAAAATAAAATATGAAATTAAACTAAAATACCATGAGAAATCAATATGCAAATGTAGGAAATCAAAATGACCTATAAAAATGACCTAGCTACTTACCTGGGGCCTGGGCCCTGAATAAGTCAAGTGCCTTGAATGTAGGGTAGGAGAAGAGACCCATCTACTGGAAATGGAATCGTTTTCCCATCCAAAGCTGTCAAGTAGTACTTCTCTTTCTCAAACTTATTCTTAATGATGTAAGGGCCAAACCAAGGGCCATCATCCATTTGATCATATTTAGGTTTTCCCTTCCTTTTATCCCACATGAACACAATAATTCCTTCATTTTATTTGATTTAAGTTATATTCTCAATGTAAGGATATGAAGGAGGCTCCATGTTGACTACATCTTTAATGGATTTATTAGGTTCTTTGTTTTCTTTGTCTTCTTCCCTTTTCAATATCTTGATGGATTCGAGTTCTTTCCCTTGGAATTCTGCAAGCTTATCCTTGTAATAATTTTTTCTTTGGAGCAACATGTATATGAAATATTCTTGCGTAAAATGAATGTCCCGTGTATCATACTCAATGATTTGGTGATGTAAATCATAATCACACTGACTAGTGTAATCAGGACCATATGGATCCATCACATGCTTTTCATCCTTCTCTCGGCTATACAAAATCTCGAAAGTGCCATATCCCATGGGAACATGTGCATGGGTGAGATCCATGCTAAGAAAACATCCAAGAGAGGTGGAATAGTTTCTTGATAGAAGCATTATGTAAGCATCTGGAACATCAATCACTAATATGTTCATAAGGGTGCTGATATGAGGGAAATCAATCGGGTAAACTTCAACATTTTCACATAGCCTATAAACCTTGACCCTTTTGGAATCAATACCAAAAACATTTCCATGTGGTCAGGTCATCTTCAAGCTAAGTTGTTCCATCACTTTCAAGGACATGACATTTGATAAGGCTCCAAAGTCTAGAATACAATTATTCAAGTGGAGACCATTTATGCCCAAAGAAATATAGAAGGCAACATTACTATCCCTTTGCCAATAAAGATACATAGTGTTCAAGATCATCAGAGGGTGGTTCCTCTTTTTTGGTTGGTATGTTTAATAACTTCAAGACTTCCCTCATCACTAAAGTAATCTTTCACATCTCCATTATAGGGACTGTCATATTCAAATTTCCAAACATGGCTGACATGTCTATGTTCAACCAAATCTCATCTTTTGTTGGAGTTGGATTTAGAAGGAACTCATGCACTAGAGGTGGAAATGGTGGGACCACCTTTTCTGTAGATGGAGGATACGTTGTTTCTTTTGGATGAAGTAGAGTGTAAGGTTGTGGCGGAGGAACTGAGGTTTCATTTCTTCTTGCATACGTCAAAATTTCCCTTTTTCTCAATTCCTCGCTCTGATCATATGTCAATTGGTTCAACACTCAGAGTTGCCCCTCTCTTGCTCCTTTTATTCTAGCTTCATCAATATGTTCCTGAGTAATGTATTCCTCTTGGAAGTTACAAATCATGTCCACGAAGTTCATACTATAATGGAAATAGTCATCATGTTGGGGGCATTGATATTCCCGATGGGGTTCCTAAAAAGGAGAACACCATTATGTTTCTTCTGTATTGACCATTCCAACCAGTTTTAATGTGTTAGGAGCCTTTTCCTCTTCCTGGGGTCTTGGATTCCAACTTGTGGCATCTCTCTGTTGTCTGGTAAACTGATGTTTGGGGGAAGATCGATTTCTTTCTACGATAGTCAAGTGACCCGTGATGTGATTCTGAGCATGGAAAAACTAAATACTCATATGATCTATCTTCTGACTCAAGAGGGTAATTGGATTGGGAGCACTTCTCCTGGAAGCTTTAGCCTTTGATTATGTCTTGGTGTGAGGATACTGAAAAGGGTCAACCTTTGAGTCAAGAATTTTCTCTTCAATCTCTGCGTTGTACTCCTTGGCTAGCTCCAAAGTGGTGGGCTTCGTATCCTTAAGGATGAAATGAAATTTCCCATCGAAAGCATTCATATAAAGGAGACAAACATCTGCATTTGTAGGACGTAGATCCGTTGGGTTTTGACCGTACAATCTATCAAACCTGTTGTCAAATTCACTCACTGTCTCATTCTACTTCTTCCTTATCTGATTGAACTGAGGTACAAGAATTCCATTATCCTTCTTTGTTTTCCATCTTTTCTTGAAAAACATTGTGAAATATTCATAAGATTATATGTGATTATTAGGTAGGGATATCAACCATATTTGAGCATCTTCAGTTAATGATGAAGCTACTATATTCATAGCTACATCCTCATATTCTACCTCTGCATTCTCCATGTCTTGTCCCATTGCTTAGATATGATCATCAACAGTGATGAAATTATTCCTTGAGAACTTTGGAAACCATTTGTGAGACTTGTTTGGCATGGAATTAGGATGTCCAATGATGTTGGCCATGTTCAAAGGTTTGTAAATGTATTTTTCCTAAGGGAAATCCATTGGATAAAGTGGAAGGGTGCCTTGGAAAAGGGATTTGAAAATGAAAGGTTTAAGGGGATTCCTTCTTCAATAAACCTTAGAAGGTTTGAATCTCCCTAGAGGAAATGCATTACAAGAAAGAGGATTTTTAGAAGGTGGAGTCGGCAGATGAGCCTCAAGAAGAGATCATCAAGGGTGTAAGGGGAATGTCGTTTAAGTGGAGTCCCTAGGAAATATAAGGGTAAAGGATTTGGGATGGAATCTTTCCAAAGTGTCATTAGGGAATGAAAGAGGAGTCAAAATCCTCCCTGACAATGAAGCCAAAATGTTATCATGCAAACTATACATTGGGGAAATCCAAACCCAATCAACAATATGGAAATAACAATGGGATACTTTATCCACTGTCAGTTTAGATAAACCCTCCACTCGCTTTAGTGAAGGAAAAATCCAACACTAGGGGGGAATCCAAGGTGAACTTAGGGGGAAATGAAGTGGAAAGTGAGACTATGGAAGTGATTCCCCTATAGGTCAAGTTACTATGTGGAAGAAGGCTTAATAAAGAGTCTCGAAGATGGTTTATCATCTCCAAGTGATTGAGTACTTGTTGAGGATGGCTGTACCTGCTTGAGACAAGCAAGTTAAGATTGATGTCCCTAATTACAACAATAAACAAGAGTATATATCAGCAGATAAATTAACCAATTAATAAATATTTAATCACTTAAAGCATCAAAGATTTGTTGGATAATGAAGCATAACACATGTAGATTCATCCCCAATACTTTAGCACAGGATTTATTGGTTTCACAGGGCTGTTATATGGTGTTTTCAGAGTGAGTTTGTAACAACAAAGTCGGTGTAGCAAGGATTTTCTACAGAAGTGAGTTTTAACCATGGAATAAGCAAGTAATTCAACAAAAAGTTCACTAATTAGCAATAGAATGATAATTATGGTCTGCTAGCATATTTCCACTGTCAAAATGCAAGCTAAAATAACAAATAGAAGATGATTTTTTGTAGCCCTAATGGCTGTAGAATTTAATTAGCTATATCTCAAGATCCACTTGAGAAATCTAGGCTCCCTAGAGGCTTTGGAAATCTTAAAGCATATAGAAAAGATCCCAACTTAAACAATTTCAATATCTCATGATTCTATGTATCCCATTGCAATGATTTTATTTCTCCAATGAAAGATATTAATGCCCTTAAATATTGGGTTATGGAGTGTTTAAAATGAAAGAGCTAGTTGTGCTACTTCCTTGGGGGTGTAAGCCCTTTTACTCCCTAAGGAAAACAAAACTAGCTAGGAAAAACTTAGGAGGGTGTAAGCCCTTTTACTTCTTCTAGTATTCCTTTATGAAACAAATTACTCCAAGACAATTGTGATGGGATTAGTGGGGTTGTATACCCTAATTCCACAAAATATTATCGAATTAACCTTGTGAACAAGAAATGAAGCAATAACAAGAAATATTCATTACTTAGTCCAAGCATTAATAAGATAAACTCCTTTTTGCCAAGAAAAATCCACTATAAAAGAAAGAAATAGACTCCAAGAAAGATAACGTATTACTTCTTCATCCAATAGCCAAGACAAATCATCACAAGAGATAGTATCAAAGAGAGATAGATAAAATTGCCCAAGTAGGGCGCAAATTTCAACCAAGTAGTTTTTTCACAATGGGAGAGCTATGATGAAAATGAAATAGAAATGATCATTATTTATACAAATCTTCTAAAAAGTGTTTTTCCACTTAAATTTAGGGTAAACCACAAAGTAAGGGGTCAAAAACCTTCACTTTTCCCCTTTACAATTTTAAATTTGATTTTGCACATAAGAAACCCTAAAAGAAGTATAATGCCACACCTTTAGGGAAATATTTTGGCACTCTTACCAAATCCTTGAGCTTGGAGATGAAACATTGGGCCTCCAAATTCCTCCCTCTCATGTGATAGGGTATTCTTCATCAAGTGAAGGTATCTCTCCATCCAAAATGTGCCAAGTGTTAAGTCAACAACACCACCACTCCAAGCCCTAGCCCCCAAAAGAAGTCAAGCCTTCCAAATGTGACATTTTGGCCTCCAAAGGAAAAACATTGGGCTAGTGGGGGCATAGATGAGGTCCTCCAAGGTTTCTCTGAAGCCTCTAAATGTTTTCATCATCGTTTGGTGTGTGGTCCATGGTATCGAAACTGTGGGATTCAAGCCCCAAGGAAGTCCAAGTTAGGCTTGTTCTTCCAAATCTATCCACCAAGTAAGGTCCTGCAAAGATAATGAATACACCCTCCAAGGATCTTAAGTAAAATGCATGATGATAATTAAATAAATTCAATAAAAGATCTAGCATAAAAAACCACCTCATCAAACTAAACAAGTGCTCAAAGACCCTATGCACTTTGCCAAGTTCAGGTATGGGAGAGTTTACAAGGTGATTTCTATTAGGTGAATCGTTCCCTAAGTCAAGAAGTGTTTCCAAGGTGAACCCCTCTCTAAGACACGTGGAGAATATTATATGGATGGGGGTAAGTCTTTTTGGTATGGGGTTCATGACATATAAGGGATTGTAGTGTCTCATATATAGGTTCCTTTGTATAGGGTGTGCTACACCTTCATTTTCAATGCATCTTTCTTCCAAACTCATTTATTACCATTAGTTAATTAAAGTTGAAACCGTGGGTACTCCCTATTAGTGAATAGATTAGTTGGGGGGAAAGTACCATTGAGTCACTTGAATCTATAGGTACACAAAGTTCCAAATGCATGGAGAGAAAAGTGACACCACATGAATGTACACACCTTGATGAGTGGGACATCTATATAATATAAATTTTTTCTTTTGCAAGTATTTGATTGTTTAGGAGAATAATTTAATTGTTATCAAGACCTCTTGGGGAGATCATCTAGAAGGTTCATAGTTGTACTTTTATGTTTTTCCAACTACATTCCCTCTAGGCCTTAAGCACCTTCTTCCCATGAAATGAGGGACCATCCCTTCTTGGGTCAGTACACTCGAAAATCTTAAAAGGTAAGGAGATGAAGGGATAAAGTGTGGAAAGTGACACGTATGGTCAGGAATGGAACGAAGAATTGTCAAGGGGAACCCCTAGTAGAAAACCCATTCCCAAGGGTGACCACTTACTAGGGTGCAATGTCAACCACCAAGTTGAAACAGGGCAAAGATCATAATTTCCAAGCAGACCTCACATAATCAAAAAAGTTTTAAATGCAATAAATTCAAATTCCTCAAATATTGAAATGACACTCACCATAATACCTAGCTTGTACCTCATGGAGAAATACCCAATGTCCTCTAGAAGTAAGATAATGTCAAGAATACCCTCATGATGAAACTGAGATCCCTAGTATGGTCGCCAATTCTATTACAAGAAAAATAACTCTATGGAAAGGGGTAAACCACAAAAAACGGAAATGAATTCAAAAATCAACTCTAATTCCAAGTATGCTATATAAATGAAAATGCTAACAAGACAAGATAAAAAATCCTACCTCGTCTGGATGTTCGATGAAGACCACCGTTGAGCATGAAAATCAAATCTCTATACCTACAACTTGTCCTCAACAACCAAGATACACAAGCATATGGTTATAGTATATAATGTTAGCACACGAAATAACCTAATCAATTAAAATTCATAACAAATACGCCCATGGAATAACAATTCAAATATTTACAAGATATCAATTGGACATGAAAATAGTATTTCTATTAAAAAATGATCCACAAAAGTGTATAAGTGACAAAAGTTCGTGTCGGCACATCTCAAAACTAAGAAACTGAGTCCCTTCCAGCTGAGCCTCCACCACTTCAATCCTCCACCAAAGGCATGAAGCTCATATAAGAGAGACAATGAGGTTATCGATCAAAGAGGGAAGATATTGGGGGTTGAAAAATGTGTTCATACTTTAAAAGACAAAGGGATGCAGACTGAATATGAAGAGAAAATTTCTCCAAAGTATAGTTTCTCTCAAAAGTTGAATTCTCTCCTCCTCCACGGATTTGAGATGGCCCAATTTACAGCCTTCAAATGGAACTGAAGGGCCAAGTCAAAATGTTTCCAGTATATGGAAGGTCAAGGATCATGGATCTTGTGACGTGACATGGAAACCTGACACAATTTTTAATTTTGGGCACAAATCCCGATGTAGATGGGTTGTAATGGTTAAAACTATGTATACACATGTTTTAACACTATTAGGGAATGTATATGTGCAAAAACGTGATTTTTTAGCTCTGGGAAGTGAAAAAGGGACTTCAAGTATGCATAGGGAAATGGAAAAGGCCTTCTAAGCAAGTTGCATGGGTGAGTCAAATCTTGCTATAACAAGCCTCTATCTGTGCAAGTGGACACTGATGGTCAAGCTATCTCTCAATACTCCATGTCAACAACCTAATGGACTTGAGACATCATCTCCTTATTTATCCCTAGGAGTTGTGGATAACACCTACGATCAATCCAACCTCCTCCTCAACATGTTTGTACCAGGGTATTTGTTCTTCCCCACCACACACCTTCGTATCGAATGATTCAAATTTTGATTACTCAATATATGGCTTCTTTAATTTCTCTGTCTCCATCGGTTCCTTAAAAATACTTTCTTCATAAAATTCAACAAACATTTTCTTCATAAAAGTCAACAAACTTATCCATGCCATGAACAACATCAACCAAGATATATGCGATCTTGCTGACACATAATTCCACATTTTCCAACACTTTCAAAGAATTTGATTTATTTTTCTCAGCCACCTCTTCACCTCACCATCGTTGTCTAAGCAAGGGCATTGGATGTCAACCAAGTGCAAGGAAGACGTATTCATCCCCCTATTCCCCTTCACTATAGGCACCGGACATGGAATTGGTCCTGAAAAGATAACTAAGTTAACGAAATGTAGAATGTGAATTTTCTTCTTGGTCCACATTAACTCTTGACCCAACACTACATCATAATCATCTAATGGAACAATGGTGAAACTCTCCCTTCTAGTCCATTCCCCAATCTTCATAAAAACATTCTTGGTTGTACCAATAATCTCTTGTTCACCTAAGTTTATCACTTTAAAATAAGTGCACACCTGCTCAAGATGTAGTAAAAGACTTCGTGGGATGTCTGTTCTCATTAAGTTGTGAGTAGCATCATTGTCCACCATAGCAAAAGTCATTTTACAATTGATCTCTTCTTGAACATAGCTAAGTCTCGTCACATTCGAGTATTGAGTAGTTTTGGTTCTACTTCCACAACAATAGTAGAAACTTGTAGCACTCCCACAGACGGGTTGTCCACTTTCTCCAAAGTGTTCAGGTTTTTCTTCAACAAAGAATTATTAATGTAATGATCCTTCACACAAATCCAACATGAAATTGACTTTTTCTCCTTTTGTGAATCTTCCTTCTTGGCATTGTCTTCACTGCTTTTGGATGCCTTCATCTTCCCCTTCGACTCTCTCCTCCATTGCCTTGATTTTTTCCTGGAAGTATTTGGTCAGAGTACTAGTGAACATATTCGTTGTCTCTTGGCACTTCCAAACAAATTCGTTATACCCATGCATAAGTTTTACAATTTCATCCTCCAATTGTGTGACCTTTTCACCATGTGTACACATCAAATTCATTATTTGATCCATCATTTTTTATAAGGCGAGGACTTAATCCTTCATATTGAGTGTCTTAGTATCTCTCTCGGTGTCATTGTCATTTGAATGCAAAAAGACCATGCATGAAATTCTAAGTATCTTCATGAATTGTGGAAACTCTGTGGAGATCTGGATTCATGAATTCCCCAAAGTTTCATTACCAGATATTCACTAAAATATGCAATCTTCATTTCATAACCTGACTTCCTCTTAGGTGTCCCCTTAGCCTGACCAACCCTATGAAAACCCTATATGAATCCTTCAACCAGGTCACCCTATCCTTTTGTCTTCACATCCCACGATCGAAGTTTTACCAAGGCACATCTCACTTCAGAGCTTCTGATGAACTTGGAAAAATTATTCGTTCTCATCTCTTGACCATTACTACAAACATAGTCAATGATATATCTATGAAACAAGTTTTGATACCACCTGTCATGATGAAAATAGTGGTGATCAACACTTCACCAAGCCGTATCTATAGAGTGAGCTCTGATACCACCTGTCACAATTTTGGAGAACCTTGGGTGGATGGTGGAAAAATCCATCGTTCTCAACGATGTGCAACACTGCTACTTTTCAACTCAATGGAAAGAACAGGCTGATTTACTTGGGCCGAACTATGCATATCTCTTAGATTCATTTATTACTTAACAATTTCCATTTACTTATATACTTAAAACATCCAACAAGTATATCACACATCCATACATAGTTAAAACAAATATCCAAAGTGGGTAGTCAAACCAGCCTAATACCCAATTTTTATTACAAACACATAAGTGTGTCGAGTTTGCAACTCGTACCACACCGAAGATATTTTAAAAAGGAGATTCCACTTAACTTTACTCAACAATAACCTGTGTGAAGCACAATAAATAAACTTCCTCATGCCACCATGCAAAACCCTTCATTACCATAGATGAATATATTAAATGAGTACTTCTCCTTCATGCTTCATCTTTGTGATACATGATTCCCCTTCCTCAATTCATACAACATGTAATCACCAACTCATTCCCACACTTTGTAATTTTTTTGAATGATATTTTTTTTTATCTCTGGATGAATTTAGTTTTTCTCCATTTTGGGCTTATATAGGTGCCCATCCTTATGAATTGACACATCTCCTTGCCTTAGGGTGATTTGACCTTCACTTCTATATTTTTTTTCCACTTAACCGATTCATCGACTGTTTTCAGGGGCACACACCCCCTTAGGTGAGTCAGAAAGAATCCCTAAGTACACCCTCCTCTCTCTTGTCGACTCATTCGTTGGGTGCCCAAGACTTTCTCACAGTCATTCAGTCAACTCTTCATGGTTTAATTATGCTGCAAAATGCCTTGGTCATAGTCATCAAACCTTTAAACCAATGCCATCTTCAATTCTTGCTAACTCATCATTTCGATGTGCATGTCCCTTAGGTGAGTTTTTGTAAATCACCTAAGCAATCCCTCCTTACACCTTTTTTGTTTCTTTGTTTGGTGATGTGTCTGCTTCTTCACCCCACATATTTCGTCATGTATCATGCCTAACTTATGTCATAAGCCATCTTTTGGTGGATTCACTTCTTGGCACATCACATGCCCAAGAAACCCCATCCTTCTCCATATGAAGGATTTGTGTCTTCATTTGCACCAAGCATCCCGCCTACCTGACTTCCTTCATTTCACTCTATGGTGGAAGTGTGTGTGCCTGGGCTTGGCACCCCAATCCTTACAACTACCCTTTGAACCTGTAAGCATGACTGAGTAATTGCCCCATGGGTGCTTGGATATGTTGTGGCGGGTGGATAATCAGCTATATTTTGCCCAACCAATCCCAAACTCCGAATATTTCACTTCTAGCAGGTTCATTTCTCTACATTAGGAAACTAAAAAACAAAAAGGCGATCCAACCCCCACTTTTATATATAATGGGACCAAGGACATAGAAACAACTTCAAAATCCTATTATTATTATAAGTTCATCCTCAACTTCCAGATAAATGCACCACTACTATATAGAAAAGGAGGGGGCAATCCAAACCCAACCTCCTGACTACGGGTGGGTGAGCAATGCTTGCATTTGATATATTTTTTTAGGGATATCACTAGGTCGTATGGAGTACCATGTTATGAATTTTCGAGGGGAGGCAACACTTTATAAAATGATTGATTCCATAGGATTTTATTTTATGAAACCATAAAATCTACATGCACATGCACATCTTTGGGTATAATAAGTCACTTTGGCTGACTTAAGGCAAAGGGGTCCGGAGTGGAGCCTATGGAATACAATATCCTTAAAACAATTGTGTGTGGAGCTTGCCTTCCCACTCATGTATCCCCTCCTCCCATTTCTTTATAAAACCTCGTCTTTTTGTTCAATAAGAAAACAATGTAGATAACGTAATGGCTTGAGATTCTACACGAGCCCACTATTACATGTCAAAACGTCACTTTTATTTTTCTTCGTTGGGTTTTGTATATGATGTCAAAATTGTACAAGGTTCTTTTTAGATAGGTTGTTGCTCTTTATAGGATTTAGGTTTGTTTCTTTCAAGAAACTAGAAATCTTTGATCATCGATTTAGATTTTTCTTTTGGTCCCTACTAAATTTGTATGGAGTTAAGAAAATTGCAGTTTCGAAGAATTTATTGTTGGTTCATTCTCTGAAACTAGAAAGATTTTGTAATTAAATTTAATTAATTTTTACTACAAAGTTGAAGTTTTATGGAATTGATGTGATTTTAATTTTCTTCTTTTGAAAGGTGAAGAAAAATTATCTCTTTGCTTCTAGGATTTCTTTGAATTGTTGATTAAACATTGTTTATTGACATGAATTTCATGCATATTGGATAAAGGGTAACATCAAATGACCAAACAATTGTGCAAAGGTAAACTAGGTTTTGAATTTTTTAATGAGTGTCTACTAAAAATTCTCCCTTAAACATGTTTAATTAATAGGGACTTAATTTGTCATTTTCCATGTGTATTTTATAGAATGTAGGATATTAAGAAAGGAATGGATATATAACAATTTTTTTTTCATTTTCACAATTTTGATTTGTCATAAGGCATAAAAAAAAAACAAAGAGATTTACATTTTTTTCCAAGAGAAAATTAACACAATTATATTAATATAATATAATTTTTGCACCCAATACTACCATTGTACAGTCATTCGAGTCTTTCCTTTACTTTAAAGAAAGTAAATAATCAGAGCACCCCAAAGGAGTACCTCCGAAACATTCGAAGATAGATCTACAAAAAGAGACAAGAAAATCCATACTGGCGTACAGTGCAAAGAATCCAGAATCAGAAAACCTCAATCCTGGATAACATAAAACCTCCCATCTCAAAACTCAAGATACTAAGAAATGCTTTCCAAAAAAGTGATGTCAATGGTCACTAGTAGATATTTATATGAAGGTGTGTTCCCTCCATACTATTATACCAAAAAAGCATCGAAATGATTCCTTCTGGAGCCAGTAATGCTTCTTTTCAGAGTCCACCTGCTTCCTTGTTGTAATCACGATAGATATGATAAAATTTTATGGCCTTGAACTTTCTACTTAGAATCAATATTCTTTGCTTCCAGACTTCTAATGATCTCATTTAGAGATCACTTTTATAATTTAAACAGTCTATGATTACCTTTGAATCTCCCAGGATCTGTAAATTGTGGATAGACAATAGATTTTCTAAATATAGTGTTGCCCATGCTCCCATTAACTCAGACTTTGTATTAGTTTCCTTTCCACAATTTAAATACCATCTATAAACCGTAGATGCTAAGCATCTAATTATACCACCTGCACCACTGCATAAACCATTAAACTTGGCTTCTCCATCAAAATAGGTCACAGGAAACTCTATTGGGAAGTCTACACTGTTTAAACATATAGTTGAAGATACAAGTTTAACCATAGGTTTCTGAAGATCACTGAGAGCTCTGATGACAACTGGGTTAATTGATGGCACCTTTCCTTCAAATATCGCAACATTCCTTTCAAGACAGATAAACCGTCAAGTTAGAGTAGCAAGACTTGAATAAATAGTGTTGTTATTTGTCCTATTTGTAAGACAGTTATCAAGATCTATCCCTTCCCAAGTTTGATTAAAAGACTTTATAGATTTGATTTTTTGCCAAACATGTTTTGTGAATGCACAATGAATGAACATATGTTCATTTTATTCACTCGCTTCTTTGCATAATTGGCATCGCCCAGGCCCCAACCAGCCTCTATGCTGTAATATTTTCCACGTTAATATTTTGTTCTCACTTACGAGCCACAAGAAAAGTTTAATTTTTAGTTGAATATTCCAAGTCCATAAACTCTTTCTCCACCTTATGGAAGTTGGTAAATTAAGTGTGGAAGTTAAGGCCAGGTAGAAATTCTTATTCGACAGGTAACCTGAAGAATCTCCTCCCATCCAAATAAGTTCACCTTCATTTTCAGATAAATATACTCTCCATGCTTGAAGGACCCTCCGATAACGATCCCACTCCTTTGCCAAGTTTCTAGTGAGTTCCAAATCTGCGTTGCTTATCCAAGTTGTAATTAAATAATCCTGTTCCTGTGGTATCCTAGCTTGTGCTAGGACCGAGAGATGTTTTTGACTAAGAACATTAATAAGAGAACATGATAAGACCGAATCAATGCCTAATCCCATGATCCTGTCTCTCCCTAATTCCACAAGGTGATCGGTTCTAGGCTTCTAGCTAAGCTAGTTAGTGATCAAAGGGAACACCTTTAATAGACTGTTCCAGATTTTAGAAGCCGAACGATTTTAAGTCACTGATATAAGCCAATTTTTCACAGTCATACAAGGGAAGTACTTCTCCTTTAGAACTGATTTCCAAAGTCCTTTTTTAGTTAATACTCTCCAGAGAGTCGACACTGCCAGGGCTTTACTGAAAGTAAAAATGTTAAGAAAACCCCAACCTCGAACCTTTTTGGATGAGATAAAGTCTCCCAATGACAGAGATGGTAATGATTTGTATCAACATTCCCATTCCAGAGAAAGTTAAATAGTAATTTTCTTAATCTATGGAGAATGGACTACGGTATCGAAGCCAGAGAAAACCAATAAACTGGTTGACTTTCTAGGACAACTTTACATAAAGTATACCTGACCCCCAATGAAAACCACCTATAGCTCCAGTGATTCATTCTCTTTTCCACTTTGGTTATATGCCATAACCAGTCTTCTGATTTTTGTAATCACTCCTTTAGGTGGTACCCAAGATTGTTAAAACCAACAGAGAGATCAGTGAAATTATACGGAATACAAAACTTGAAAGGAGAAAGTTCCATCTCTGAAAGACCTGAATAATGAACTGTTGATTTGGAAGGATTCACCTTTAATCCCAAAGCCATACAAAATTTATTAATGAGAGTCAAGATCACTTTCCATTGCTGCACAAAAGCATATGTTAGAAGTAAAACGTCATCAACTGTTGGAAATGTCTAACATGTAGCATATACTTGTCATTGATGGAAAGTACATCAATGAAGATGGCATGTATACAGGAAGAATGTACAAAGTATTGTTGGCCTATCTTATAGGATGACAGACAAACAAAAGAATAAGCTCAGGAGGCATAGCGCTTTTTTACGTGCAAGGAGCACAGGAAAGAGACCGAGAGTCGTCGGATCTCACTCGGAAATCCCGACAGCTGCTGGATCGGGAGAAACTGTGCAGATGTTAAGTGCAGTGTTGGCGTGTAGAAGAAGTGATCTGCACCGTCAGATTGGAAGCAGATACCCGACAACCGTCATATCTGCAAAATAAGCGAGGGGGATAAGCCATCGGAGAATCGGGAATCGGAGTTTCACGAGTCTCGTGAACAATACAACGAAAATCCCGATTTTGCAATATGCGAAATCCCGATTCAATCTCAGCCATTGAATCGAGAATGAGATCTGGACCATCTATTCATGTGGACGTGTGGTATCTTGGAGGCTTCATCGGAGTTTCGGGGATCGGGGTTTCAACATGCAAAGAAAACAATGCAACGAAAATCCCGATTTCGCGATATGAGAAATCCCGATTCAATCTCAGCCATTGAATCGAGAATGAGATCTGGACCGTCTATTCATGAGGACGCGTGGTAGCTTGGAGGATTCATCGGAGTTTCGGGGATCGGGGTTTCAACATGCAAAGAAAAGAATGCAACGAAAAATCCCGATTTCGCGATATGCGAAATCCCGACTGACAGGTGGCACAACCAGGTGATGACAGGTGGCACAACCAGGTGATGACATGTGGCACAACCAAGGAATGACAGGTGTCAGGCATATTCAACACTTCAGGCACATAAAAGTCACGAATCAGAGTGACACGTGGCAGGATCTAACACGTGTCAAACCACGTGTGATGTCAGCAGAGGCATCGAGGATCAGGACCGTCCATCTGAGGGACAAGTGTCGAAGATCAAGGCACCGTCGGCATATCGGACATCGGGAAATCGGAGTTCCCAAGGTTAAAAGAAACAGGACATCGGAAGTCCTGAAATCCCGACTCAATCAGGACTGTTCATCTGAGAGGACGCGTGGCAGGATCGGCTAATCGGAAATCGGGGATCGGGAATCCCGGAGGCATGTGCATGGTGACATCGAAAACACCAAAAACCCGATAAAAGGTTTGACCGAGGTCATGTGTTGACGGTCTTGTGGGGCCAAGGCCTATAGCCAACAGGGCTAGCACGTGGAAAGAGGCTAAAGCTCTGGAAAGGAGCTCATCAGGGATCGGAGAATCAGAGGTTCCGAGTGCATGTGCATCTCGACACAGTGAATGCCGAAATCATGATGAGTGAAATCCTAATTCGATCTGAACCGTTGGATAAAGCTTGAATTGATCAGAGGGTTGTTGTTCCTCCACACACATTTAACTCCTTCAATTACAAATCCGTTAGTGAAACAGATTCATAATTGCAAATTAATTGTCGATCAGTTAGAGTTCCGGTTGGCTGGACAATTGCTGTTATTCTACCCAAGGAGTTGGGAAGTTGAAATGTTGTGCCTGTGTGTATAAGAGATGAGGAAACAGACTGTGGAGGCGCGGTTGAAGAGAGAGAGGGATAGAGCTCTGCGAGTGCTACAGTGGAAGAGGAGAACCCACGAAGCAGAGAAAAGCTGAGAAGGCGCAGCAAAAGAAGGTTAAGCAAAGCAGCAGGTCAGAGGCATCATTCTCCAGGTTTACTAAGTTGTTTAACATATGTCCTCTGGTAAATGCCTGACAGTCTGTAGATCTGTGTTTACTCTTGAGATAATATTTGTTACTGTCATAAACACTAGATGAAACTGCCTGATCCAGTGTGAAAATTAATGAAACGTGGTCAGCAGTGAGCATGAGGGTTAAACCCTTCAACAGTAGCAATCTGCCAGTAGAAACTGGTTCTATCTTCAAGGGGTTGAAGCTCCCTTCCAGGAAAGGTTGGTAAACGAGAGAAGGTTGGTAAACGAGAGAAGGTTGTAGCCTTCTATAGGTAGAAGCCTACGTACTAGTAGGAGTCTGCACTAGTACATTGTTGTAAAATGTTTTCTTAATAATAATCATTGAAGACAGAGACAACAACAGCGGTGGTTTTCTCCCTATTTGGGTTTCCACCTTAAATCCTGGTGTTCATGTGTCCTATTCATCTGTGTTAGTTTATTTTGTTGAAATGTTGTTTAAAAGACATCTGATAAATGAAGAAATCCATAATATGATCTCTGGATGCACTACTGTTTTCACAAGAATATACATCAACTGGTCTCCATAAAGTAGACTAGGATTTTTCAGTGAAAGAAAAGTGAAAAATTGTTAAAAGCTAAAAACACTGATTCACCCCCCCCTCTCAGTATTTTTCCAACAATTGGTATCAGAGCCTGGTCCTTCTGAAAAGGCTTAACCGCTAGAAGGAAGATCTATCAAAATGAGCAATCAAGATGGAATGGCATCTATTAGGCCTCCACTCTTCAATGGAAACAATCTAATTTTCTAGAAAACAAGGATGAGATCTTATCTTCAATCTCTGGGAGCAGATGTATGGGCCATTGTTGAAGGAGGATATCAATATCCATCTGCAGTACCAACAGATCCAGCAGAAAGAA
>JZKD02S2155932.1:153492-168509 GCA_000966675.3 Picea glauca
ATATATATATATATATATATATATATATATATATATATATATATATATATATATATATATATATATATATATATATATATATATATATATAGATATATATATATATATATATACAGAGAGAGAGAGAGAGAGAGAGAGAGAGAGAGAGAGAGAGAGAGAGAGGATTCAATGTTTTAGGTGAAGTCACTTGTTTTCCAATGGAAAAAGTCTCTTTGGGAGAGGCTTGAGATTTCCATATTTATTTATTTATTCTGATGTCGATAAAGATGTAAAAGTGTGGTGTGTTTTGATAAATAGTCATTCTCTATATTTGTGTTTTCTCCATGTCTAGATCTTGTTGTTATCCCATTGTCATTATTATGCAAATGCAATGTTTTGTGGTGTCATGATGATTTCATATCATGCTATCATGTTGAAGTGTATTGTGTGGTGCCCAAGAATCCAAATTCCATTCCAATGTGAAGTTTCCATTTAGGGAGATCTTAGATAATGAAACTCCCCTTTTGAGTCACACTAATAACAAACTTAAGGACTGATGTTAAGTTTCTATTTAGGGGCATTTTAGATAATGCAGCTCCCCTTTTGAATTACAATAATAATAAACTTAAGGATTGATGCTAGAAGAAATAAGGATGTTAAAAAATATATGTAATGTTTATTAGATGCAAAATGGAGCACCACATGGCCTAATATGACTTTGTCAAAATCACATATAACCATACACACAACCAACCCCTTCCATGATATAATGAAAATGTACTGGAAACCTCCACCCTTCCACAACCAAATTGTGTCGACAACCTCCTCCCTTCTATGTAATTATACATATAAAAAAATTGTGCAATTCTTTGTGCATGTGGACATGATGCACTTTAAAGATGATTTTGGACAACGATTGTAATTTGTTTTTCAAATAAAAACAAATTCATACCCTATGTGGGGTGCTTGGGATTTTTTTCCAATTTGGTTTTTTATCTATGTGGCTTTTGTCTGTCTTTGGGTGTCCAATTTAGTATTCAAATTTATATGTGCTGTTGTGTTTTATTTTTAGCCAATTATGTGGTTATTGGGATGCGTAGCCCATTCATTCAACTCTTTCCAAATTTGGGGTGAGATTTATCCTCTACCCCTTGAGACTTAGTGTCCAAAGTTTATAAAATCATCATTTGGTTTGATAAGGCATTAAAATACATATGCACCACAAATTTCTTTTACTCGACATAATTTAATCGGGTGAAGGTAAATGACATCTAACAAAATGTGAAGTTTGGACAAATTTTAGGTTCATCACTTATATATTTATGTTGATTCATGTATGGTGGTGTTACATTGATAGCACAACAATGCATTGCAAGGAAAATATGATACGGTTGCATGCTACTCCATAAATCTTCGACTTACAACATTTGTGGGAATAGAACCACAAGGAAGGGTCATTGGATTGTGGGAATAATATAAATCACAAAAGTTCACAATGTGTTCAATGATAATTATTCTCACTAATTTAATGGGAATGGGGATAGCCATCATTGAACATAGTGTGGTGTTGCATGATTCATTACACATATATCGTATAATGACTTTGCCATGTGGCAGTTTCTCCATGATAATTTCAAGTTGAAGTTCTATGGTCCCACATGCAACCCCATCATATGGTCCATGTAGCATTGACTTGCCATAACAAAAAAATCACACCTCTACAAATGCAAATCATTACACTATGAAAGTGAAATTCCAAAATACTCACATTGTCATTGATGTTATTTATATCCACTTATGATATTATTTCCATTTATATCCACTTACAATATTCTTTCCATCACAATATTCCACAATCTTGGCACCATAGTTCATGAAAAATATTATGGCCGTCAAAAGATCCAATGATTTCCTACCTAAAATAATGGTGATAGGATGGGATCATGAATTTCCCCTCCCATTCATGGTTACTACATGTCCTTTCATGGTTTTGTACATGCAATTATTTTTCTTTTGTAGAGTGGATAATAATTTCCTATTCATGGTTCATACTTTCCCATTCATGGTTCATACCTTCCCATTCATGGTTTCAAGCCGACAATGATCTCTCTTGTATTGGTATAATAATACACTATATATTCAGCTTTTATAAAAGCAATAAAGGAAAACCTATGGGGCTTTTAATATTTTCCATCGTTGATACCCCTCACAAAAATTTATATCTTTAATGTGATCCAACATTGTAGCCATAAATTACCTTTGTTTATCATGTTTTTGAACAACCAATCATTAAAATCTAGGAGTCCTTAATCCTTTCCTTTGTTGAGACCCTTCAACAACATGGGTGAGTGATATCCACTCGACACACTATCCACTATTGGTAGTGCACCATCTTTCCTTGTCTATTATATACCACACTATCTACCATGTCCATTAGATACCATATTATCTACCATTCAATGGATAGGGGTGAAGATGTTCCACCACCAATGATTGGTAGTATGTCGGGTGGATACCACTCATGCACCAACATGTACCTTAAGTGCTAAGGACCTTGCTAGTATGGATTGAATGTGATCACAAGGTTTGAAACATATTCATTCATGTATGATGGTGTTATATTCATTGCCCAACTTTGCAAGGAAAATATGATAAAATTTCATGTTGCCCCATAAGCCTTCGACTTACAACTCTTAAACCTTTGACTTACAAAAATTCCATGTTGCCCCATAAACCTTCGAGTAACAACTCTTAAATATTCGACTTACAAAAATTCCATGTTGCCCCATAAACCTTCGAATTACAACTCTTAAACCTATGACTTACAACTCTTGTGGGGATAACACACATGGAAAGGTCATTAGAATGTGGGAAAAATATAAATCACAAAACTTCGCAATGTTTTCAAGGATAGTTATCCTCCATGGATTAATGGAGGTGGGGATAACTATATCATTGAACATAGTGTGGTGTTGCATTATTTCTTACACATCTATCATATGATGACATTGCCATGTGGAAGTTTTTTTGCACAAGCATTGTAAGTAAAAGTTACGTGGACCCACATGCTACTGTGTTGTATTATCCATGTAGAATTGACTTTCCATAAAAAAAAACAACACACATATAAAAATGCAAATCATTATAGTGCAAGGGTGAAATTCCAAAATACTCGCATTATGTTTGATGTCACTTATATCCACTTAGTTACTCACAATGTAATTAATGAAATAGATTGTATTGTTTAAGTATCTTTAATCGTTTTATGAACTTTCTACAATGCATTTTCATATGGTGGAGGGATCCCATCCCAGCTAAATGTGCTGTGAGGGTTGTATGAAAAGAGATGAAGTGGAATAATTAATATGCATATAATTCATATTTCATATTTTGCAGGGAAGGAAATTAATATGTGTGGGTTGATGATAAAAATTGTCAAATGGGAAAAGGTAGTTGCATAGAGGGTGTTTCATAGTTATAGGTTGTATGAACATAAATGGCGTTGCTTTGGGTGCACCATTTGAAGGGAGATGTGATGTGTTCAATTGAATACTACCTTACCTTACAAATACAAATGCCTAAAAAAATATCGCATCATATTGTTACCATTATCCAAATCCTACCTTACCTTACAAATACAAATGCCTAAAAAAATATCTCATAGTGTTACCATTATCTAGTGAACATGTTGGTTTGATGTGCCATTGTGCTTGATGAAATTTTTCCTCTCCGAATTGATACATGTAGATAAATGACCATATATAAATTATTATGCATATCATTTATATTTCTTATATATGGAGGAACGAAAACAAATCTATGTAGATATTTTAAGAATGGTCATACCAAGACTATTGTCTTTCAGAACATAGTGGGAAAATTTAAGCATGGTTATACCAAGACCATTGTCTTTCGGAACATAGTGGGACTCATCTATTGAGGCATCATGTAATATGTGTCTTGGCCATCATAAATAAACATAATGCTAGTGACATATTCTTGAAACATAATGTTAGTTACAATATTATTTCCCTAATAATGAGGATATTCGTATTCTTGAAACATAATGTTAGTGACAATATCCCTCATAGTGAGGATATTCATATTCTTGAAACATTATGTTAGATATTATTACTCTTGAAATATAATGTTAGTGACGATATTCTTTCCCTCGCAATATTCCACGATCTTCGCACCATAGTTGAGGAAAAAGAATATGGCCCTCACAAGTTCCCAATGATTTCTGACCTAAAATCATGATTATAGGATGGGATATGGAATTACCCTCCCATTTATGGATCCTACATGTCCTTTCATGGTTTTGTACATGTAATCATTTGTATGTTGTCGAGTGGATACAAATTTCCTATTCATGGTTCCTACCTTCCAATTCATGGTTCAAACCAAGAGTGATTTCTCTTGTATTGGTATAGTGATACCTTTCATGGTTCAAACCGAGAGTGATTTATCTTGTATTGGTATAGTGATACCTTATAGATTCATTTTTTGGAAAAGAAATAAGGAAAACTTATGAAGATTTTAGTATTTTCCACTGAGACCCGTGGAAAAAATCTATAGTTCTAACATAATCCATTGTTCTAGCCATCGATGATCTTTATTTATCATGTTTTGAGAAACCAATCATAAAAACTATGGATCCTTAATACTTTCATTTGTTGAGACCCCTCATCAACGTGGATGAGTGATATCCACCTGGCACACTACCAATTATTGATAGTGTACAGTCTTCTCGAGTTTATTAGATGCCACACTATATACCATGTCTATTAGATACCACAATATCTACAATCCAATGAATATGGTGAACATAATCCACTACTAATGATTCATAGTGTGTTGGGTGGATACCACTTGTGCACCAACTTGTACCTATAGTGATAAGGATCACACAACATGCATTGAATATGATCTAGAGATTTTATGCACTATCAGAACTCAACAAAACTTATTCTCAATAAGATATGAGGTGGGTAAAGGGAAAAATATATCCACCATGCACTAAGTTGATCACTTGCTTAGTGCATGATTTCTAATGTCATGCAAATTACATCAAGCCAGTCCATGCAAGTTCCATTCCATTGACGGATGGCCATATGACAAGAATGCACGACATGCGACCTACATGGACAGGCTTGATGTACTTTGCAATGCATTGGAAACCATGCACTAATCCAATCATTGGATTAGTGTATGGTGGATATATATTGTCATGGATAAATCCCCACCCCTACATTCAATGCAACACTAATAGGTAGTTAGACCTGAATTGAATGTGATTGTGGGGTTTTATGCACTTTCACATCGCCAAAACTTATTGTTAGTGATAACTGAGGTGGCTAAAGTCCCCACCGCTGCATTCAATATGGCACTACAAGGTGCTTAGACCTTGCTTAGACCTTGCCATGATAGGACTTCATTGGTTGATATGTCTATTGGAATACATGTGTCTTAAAAGGAATGCATTGGCCATGACAAAGATTACATTTAGGATACAATATCACAAGTTAATAGTACATTTAAAATCAACCATTTTTTTTTAAATATGGATAATCAAGGGTAATTTGTGTCTAATTGTGTTTGTGTGTCGATGATTTTAACACAAAGAAAACAAGCAATTATAAAATTAATGTGTACAATTAACTCCCATAAATGTAATTGTATACTTGAATTCAATATGCCATTTAAGAAATTAAATTTATTTGTAATCATCACAAGTTAATAGTACATTTAAAATCAACCATCTTTTTTTTTAAATATCGATAATCAAAGGAAATTTGTGTCTAATTGTGTTTGTGTGTGGATGATTTTAACACAAAGAAAACAAGCAATTATAAAATTAATGTGTACAATTAACTCCCATAAATGTAATTGTATATTTGAATTCTATATGCCATTTAAAAAATTAAATTTATCTGTAATCAGGGTGCAACAGAGTTCACCTTGCTGAATCTTCGATCTTACCAGTCAAAAGAGTTAATAAAATTGTTATAACAAAGGTGTTACTACTATGATGTGGATTGCAATCCCTTGATCTATTTCCATTGCAACAATTTGGTGGTCCCCATAGTGACATTTATATCTCCAGACGAGCCCGGAATAGCTTATGGCCACCCAACCTCCAACGTATTTGTCTTCACTGTAAGGGGCAAAGTCGGGAGCTTCACTACTTCTAGTGGAATCCACACATTCCTATAGAAAATGTCAACATATACTACAAAGCAATTGAAATTGTTGTTTGAATTAATTTCTACGAACCTCATTAAAAATCAAAACTTCTACCAACCTCCTGTGATTCATCCACCAACACTCGCAGATATTTTCCTGCTCCATGAACTCTTTGGATCTTCAGGATCCTTCCAAAGACCTCTATAAATAAGAGGCTGTTGTAATCGCTTTTGCATGGGAAATATCAAGTCTTCAATTTGATTTCAATTTTCTATGTGTTTTTTCCTCTTCCCACTTCATCGTGGTATCAAAGCATTGTTGGGGGGCATGAGGAGGAGAAACTCACGCAGAAGAGAACGAGGGTCACTTGGTTTGTTGTGAAGAGAAAAAATGAATTTGTTTTGTCTGATTTTCCCATTGTCATGGAGGAAGATCCTTGCTGTCCACATAGAGGAGATCCGATCCAGTGGAGGCAGATTGATCCAACTTGTTATTCACTGCAAGATTGTTAAGCACAATTGTGATAAGTGAAGGCAATTTGTGTTCCCCAAGAGCATGAATAAGACTTCATGTTGTTCGCCTGGATTTATGTCTGCTGTGAGCTGGGTGATAGCTATGAGCGTGAAGGTATTGTGCACATTGTTGAAAGATAAAATTACGAAGACCATCAGGAAGGGGATTTTCCCCTGGCTGCACTCGTAGTAACATTGGGTGTTTGAGTAACGTAACAATATTTGGAGTAGAAGAAGATGTTAGAGAATCAATCCCACATTAGCTCGTCGTAGAAATGGAGATGCAACAACCTAGATGGTAAGGAATTCCGTGAGAGAAGTTATTTCACCATGTTTGCGTAAACAAGATCACTATCAATCCCACACATCTATATTTTTTATCTTGAATTGATGCCTTGAAACTTGTTCCAATTTTCTCCATCATTTCTCTTTCCATGCGAAGTGGGAACATTTTGTTGTTTTTCATTTCAAACTTTGCAATCACCACTTTACTAGGAGGAATATCAAATATAGTACATACATTATTTTCAAAAGAAACTCTATAACCCTTTACTAGGAGGAATATCAAATATAATACATACATTATTTTCAAAAGAAACTCTATAACCCTTTTGAGTAAGTTGTCCCACACTTATGAGATTATTCTTCAAACCAGGTACAAAATAAAAATCAGGAATAGTTTTTCTACTAGTCTTTGTTATTACAGTAATTGCACCTTTTCCCATGACTTCTACAATGTTATCATTACTCGTTTTAATTTTGTATTTGACTGATGTATCCAAATTTTCAAACAACTCTTTATTTCCAATCATATGATTACTACAACCACTATCAAGAAACCATATGTTACTTTCATTTTCTTGAGCTACATGACATGTAATAAACAATGTCTCAGAACTAATCTCAGAGAAATTTTCATTTTTTCCCCATATATGCTTGTTTCTTTTGATATTCATTTGCAAAGTGACCATACTTCTTACAATAATAACATTGAATCTTTGATTTGTCATACCTTTGTGATGCCTGATTGTTATTTCTTTCCCTTGGGTTGAAACTTTGATTTCTCCTTCCTCCTGGATCAGGATTATTTCTTTCTTCTCTTTAAAAATTGTTTCCTCTGAATCCTAGATTTCATGTTCCTCTTCTAGATTCTTTCTTTCTTCTCTTTGAAAATTGTTTCTTCCTCTTCCTCTGAATCCTAGATTTCCTCTTCCTCTTCCTCTACTAAATGCCATTTTGTTTTGAATGCATGCTACAATGAGGTATTGAAATTCTTGTTCAACATGTCTTCATAATTTTTCAAGGAACCAACCAACTCATCCATAGAATATCTAGTCAAATCTTTAGATTCTTCAATTACCACAACAATTGCATCAAGTTTTCTAGGAAAAATTCTTAAAACCTTTTCTACAACCTTTTGATCTACTAGCTCATCACCATCTTATCTTATTTGATTAACCAAATCCGTAACACGATATGTAAATTGATCTATTGAATCATAATCTTTCATTTGCAAGTTTTGAAATTCTTATCTAAGTGTTTTTCTACAATATTTTGATCTGCTATCTCATCACCATCCTGTCTTATTTGATTAACCAAATCCATAACACGATATGTAAATTGATCTATTGAATCATAATCTTTCATTTGCAAGTTTTCAAATTCTCATCTAAGTTCTTGGAGTTTGACAATTTTTACCTTAGTAGTGTCTTGATATGTTGTCTCGACAATATCCCATGCTTTCTTGGATATAATGGCCGGTTTAATCCTTCCAACAATGGAATCATCCAACGCTTGTCCAATTATTTGCAAATCCCTTTTATTCTTTTTCCTATTCTCATCAAGCTTTTTCTTTTCATCAACACTAAAAGTAGACCCATCTTGTGGTTCAGTATAACCAATCATAACTATGTCCGATAGCTCATATGAATCAAATGTTAATTTCATTCTAAACACCAAATTATCATAATTTTTGCCAGAAAATATTGGAATCATAGGTTGTTGTTACATGCATCATGCCATCCTTTTAAAAAAAATTCAAGCCCTCAAAAAAAACTTTCATCAAAATAGGCAAAAGAATATAGATAAAGAGTTCTCTTCATACAAATGTGTGGGATTGATAGTGTTCTTCTTCACGCAACCATGGTGAAATATCTTTTCTGGCGGAATTCCTTACCAACTGGGTTGCAACACCTCTATTTGCATGATGGGCTCACACAGGATTGATTCTCTAACCTATGCTTCTACTCCAAATATCTCCACGTTCCTCAGAGGCCCAATATTACTGCCAGTGCAACCAGGGGAAAATCCCCTTCCTCACGATCTTCATAATTTTTTCTTTCAACAACGTGCATAATACCTCCACGCCCACAGCTATCACCCAGCTCACAGTGGAAAAAAATCTAGGTGAACAACATGAAGTCTTATCCACGCACTTGGGGAACACAAATCTCCTTCAGTTCTCATGATTGTGCCTAACAGTCTTACAGTGGAAAACAAGCTGGATCAATCCGCCTCCACTAGATCAAATCTCCTATGTTTGGACACTGAGACTCTTCCTCCGCGACCATGGGAAAACTGGACAAAAAAAAGTTGCATTTTCTCTTCCCAACGAACTGAGCGACCCTCGTTCTCCTATCCACGTGAGTTTCTCCTCACACCTTCCAACAATGCTCTGATACCACGATGAAGTGGTAAGAGGAAAAAAAAACACAACAAACTGAAGACTTGATATTTCGATGTGAAAGAAATTACAACAAACTCTTGTTTATAGAGGTGTTTGGAAGGATCCCGAAGATTGAGAGAGTTCATGGAGAAGGAAAATGTCTGCCAGTGTTGGTGGAAGTGTCGGTGAGTGAAAAATCACGGGAGGTTGGTAGAAGTTTAAGTTTTTAATGAGATTGGTAGAAATTAATTCAATCAACAATTTCCATTTTTTCATGTTGATAATATCTTTTAATTTTTTCCATGTGGATAATATCTTTTAGCTTCCATTTTAACCCTAGATTTACAAACATTTTAACGCTAGTTCTACAAAGGGTTCAAAGGATAATTCTCATAAAAAAAAGATAATTTTGAATGATTTAGGACAAATATCAATGATTTTTATTGAAAGGATAAATCTCAATAATTATTTTAACTCTGATTCTACAAATGGTTCAAAGGATAATTCTCATAAAAAAGATAATTTTGAATGATTTAGGACAAATCTCAATGATTTTTATTGAAAGGATAAATCTCAATAATTTTTTTATTTGGGGATAATATCTTTTAGTTTCCATTTTAACCTTGAATCTACGAAACATTCAAATGATAAATCTCAATGATTTCTTATCATGGTGTCTATAATAAATTGAAGGTGAAGATGCATATAAGGAATATGTAGATTGTTTCTTTCTCTTGGCATTCTTCCCCAACTAGGAAGTAAAGTTGTCAAACTCTTGTATTCTCTAAGGGAAATATTAATAACCTATTTTCATTTCATATGGAGAAATTAAGGATACCAACTAGATAAGGTAAGGTGTACTATCTAATAGCCATCCATATTTCAAACATAAGGGGAAGCATAACAATAGTGTTTATATCCATGAAGGGTAAGGAAATCAATAGAATTTATATTATTGTAGTTGGCTATATCTCATAACAACTAGCATTTACATCATATTAAGATATCTCATAACACTAGCATTTACACCATACACCATAGGGAGATGGGTAGAAGCGCACTTTTGAACATTGAAAACCAATTTTAATAATGAGATCCCATGCTCCTGTAACCTTTAAAATAATATAAAAATAAAAATAATATAGGGTTGTAGAACGTTGGCAATACATGCCTTTCCATGCAATAAGGAATGAAGTAGGTCTTAACAAAGAGATCTATCCTCTCCAAAGTCTCTCTTCCCATACTAGTATTATGTTGATGACCATGGCGATAGCGTTGTTGTGGAAGGAAGATATTCTTTACATATTGTTTCCCATCTCCCATCGATTGACACGTTTGTTGAATTGTGCATGGCTGCGATACCTCTCGGCAACATGATCACTTATCTTTTTTTCATAGAAAATATGACTTGTGACATTTATTTTGTGTCATGCACAAACAAATACATGACTGATAGTAAAAAAATGTCTATTTTTTTGATAACCATATGACTTATAAAATTCATTTCTTGTCATGCGCACACAATTATAGGACTCGAAATAAATAAATGTCTCAAAATGAGATGGGGTGGATTTCAAAACACTTTTTCTATGAGGTGGACTTTGTACATGATTATGTGCTAAATTCAACTCAAAGGACGCAGAATTTGGAATAGTTAAAAAAATAAAAATAAAGTGTTCTCCGCTAAATTCAACTCAAAGGAAACAAAATTTGGAATAGTTAAAAAAAATTAAAAATCAAGTTATGTAGTCATGAAGGAAAACTTTAGGCCCAGACCTGCAACAAGATAAGGATCCCTCACAGATTGAAGTAAATAACTAAATCCACCATTGTGAGGCAAACTAACTAAATCATATAAACAACAATCAAGTTGAGTCACCAGTGAGACCAAATCCCCTTATTAAACTTAGCGAGAGAGGGAACGCTTATGTCGATGAATAACATGAAACACAATATGTGTTGATATTTTTATGTAACTACGTAAGATATTCTTTTAAACGCTTATGTCAACGAATAACAGGAAACACAATATGTATTGATATTTTTATGTAACTACGTAAGATATTCTTTCGTATTTGTATTGGTCAAACCCTGAGAAGGTTATTGTAATATTATTGTATAAATCAATTAAAAATAAATTATAATTTTATTGTTATCCATATTGTAAAATTCAAAACAACCCTTCTTAGGGTTGCATCTTTTTGGAGGTCAATTATGTGTATAAATAGAGGTTGATTTCCTCACATTTGTACACACACACAACTCATCTTCTCTTGTGTATTTGGAGCATAGCAAGGAAGGTCTAGCGTAGGAGGTCTTGGTTTCTTGGTCTTGGTATATCTGTGGAGAACTATAACGTGCCATTGTACTAGTTGAAGGAATCTATACTGAAGAATTGGTTGTTGGGTTTTCTCCCCCACAAGGGTTTCCCAAGATATATCTTGTGTTATGTGATTGTTTATCCTTCAGTGATCCTATTACTTTCAATTGTTAATGAATGTTAAAGAAGATAACTGTAACTTCTAAAATTATAACATGGTGTCAGAGCATGCCCGAGTAAAGCACAGTTCACATATGTAGAAGAAAAAATGAGACATTTTTCTTGATAGGAGTGGTTTTTGGACAAAACAAGACCACTAGCGAGTGTGCCCTAGTGGAGCACATCTTTTCCCTAGATCAGATCTTCAGAATCCAAAATTTGTGATTTAGGGGTAGGATGACTACCAAAACCAATATTGATGAGAAGCTCGAGGGAGCTGACAAATTCAGAGACTGGATGTATAGAGTATCCATCCTCCTATAAAAACATTATCTAGATAAGTTCACTAAAGAACAAGTTTCAGAACCAAAGAGAGATGAGGCTAAATCAAAGCACAAGAAGGGTATGGTCAAGGAAAAAAGGATTACTGCATACTCCATTAAGGACCTTCTTATTCATCACATATATTCATTATCCACTCCAAAATAAATGATGGATTCCTTAACCTGACTGTTTGAAGGAAACAACATCAACCGAAGAATGACCTTGAGAACTAATTTAAAGAAAACGAGGATGCAGAATTCAGAAACCATCCACTCTTACTTCTCAAGAGTGAACTAGATCAAGGAGTAGATAGAAGCCATTGGCGATACAAGGAATGGAGAAGAAATGGTGATTACCACCTTGAATAGCCTCCCAAGGTCATGGGATGCATTTATTTAAGGGATATGCTCAAGAAGGAAGCTACCCAAGTTCAGTAGGCTATGGGAAGATTGCAACCAAGAAGAATCATGGATGGAAACAAGAGAAGAGAAGATGACAAATGATGATCAAGCCCTAGCTTCCCACATCAGGAAAGGAAAGAGAAATAAAGAACCCTCCTCACCCAAGAAGTTTCATAAGGGGAGAAGAAATAACCCAAATATCAAATGTTTCTATTGTTAGAAAATGGTACACATTGCTAGGGATTGTTCCCTCATTCAGAGACCAAGGAAAAAGAAAGGAGGTAAAAGGCATCATGTTCATACAACTGAAGATGATGATCCACCCACGAAGGTTTCAAAGGAAGATGAATCAAGTGATGAGGGTATGTTCTTATCTCATCCCTTACATGAACTGTCACTCATGGAAGTGACATTTGGCTGGTGGACAATGGTGCTTCCAAAAACATGACAGGTTATAAATACTCTTTGTCTAACCTTACTCTTAAGGATTCACCGCATAAGGTGAAATTGGGAGATGACTATTAGTATCTGATCAAAGGAGTTGGAGAAGCCTCCTACAAGTTAGACTCAGGAAAGATGGTGAATATGAAGGAAGTTCTCTATGTTCCTGGATTGAAGAAGAAACTTCTCTCGATTTCAACATTGGATGAGAAGGGTTATAGAATTGGATTTGTTTATGGAAAAGTTCTTATGTGGCCTAGAGGGAAGACTTTTGATGATGTTGTGTTGATTGGAGTTCAAGAGGGAGGACTCTACAAATTGAAAGGGCGATCAGATTAGACATTAATTCATGACAATGTGAATCCTAGTGAATTATGGCATAGGATATTTTCTCACCTACAATACAAGGCTCTACCGAGTGTGAGAAAGATGATGACATGACTACCAAATGGTGTGAGGTATGATGGCAGTGAATTCGGATCTGCAGATTGTGTGGGCATTGATTTCCCATGAAAATTTACATTTCAACTTTGCAAACTTCCATTTCCGTCTCATTTGGAACAGACTATGTCTTGTGCTTGTGCTCGACGAAATTCATCTTGATACATAGATATCCTTTGGTTGGTTTTCTCTTGCTAACTCTATTAGTCTGACCCTTCTCTCGTCTCAGTTCATTGGTAGAAGATACAAGTTCCGCAGGGTGTTGTGGCCAACACCTCAGTTTCTCCATAGGCTTCTTCTAGTTCCTGCAATTCCCAGACACATGTGTGCCACCCCCTGCCTAGGGAGGGGAGGTCATGGAAGAAAAGAGACTAATGCACATCTTCAGCCTGTCGTGGTCAGTTGGGAGGGAAATGATCGTTCGGTCCCAAGCTCTATCCGACAATTGTTGTATGATTGGGAGGAGGAAACGACTAGCTTCCATCCCACAACCCAACACACTCAAAGGCAACGAAGGAGATGTAATATCCCTGACTCCACTGATCAAGATATTTGCTACTGATCTATTCTTCTATCTTGCATATCTGATACACTGGGGGTTTCTGGATGCATTTCAGTTGTATGTTTGAGATCTTGATCGTTATTGTAGGTGCATGTGGGTTATTGCATGTGCATGTTGGTTATTGCATGTGCATGTTGCAAATTTATGGTTTAAACAACATATAAAGGATGCATGTAGAATTAAAGAACATCAACTGCCCAATATCATGTAGTATACGATTCAAGCATGGAAATACAATAGCCTACTAGAAATATAGAATATAAAAGTTAACCAAATCTCATGGATCAACACTGGAATACAATCAAATAACATAAAAATACCCATGATTAGAGGATGATGGAAGATTTGATGCATGCACTGATAGATCGACAAAAATATGCGATTCCAGAGAAATTCGGTAACCGCTACCAGCTGGGAAAATCATCCAGGAGTTTAGATCGTTGGAATACACTGGAAACTTCTCCAAAAGAAGCGCTCTGGCCTCTAGACTGAAATGGGTGAGTGTTGGATCTCAAATCTGGTCTCTGAGGCACTGGATATGGACCCCTCGGGGGTTTACACACCTCCTGGGGCACTGGATGTGGCCCAAAGGATTCCACCAATGGAATCTGCTACTATATGGCTCAAAATGATCATCTCACCAAATAAGGAAATGGGTCAGAAGGATTTTCCCGGATCTGCTCTGATGCAACACGAAATGTCTTTCCGGAAGAGTTGCTCCCTAAATGGCTGAATGAGTCGATCTATAAGATTCCACTGTCATAATCTTACGATAGATGGCTCAATAGAAGCACCTTGGATGGATCTCAAATGGGTTGGAAGGAAACTGTAATCTGGATATGGATCTCGTGCAGCTCTCCAAACCCTCAAACTAGCTTGCACCCTCACTGGTTGAGCTGCACACTCTGCAATGGATACTCCTGAAATGTATGGTGAAATACCTGGATGGTATCTCTGATGGGCTCGGGTGTGTCTCTCAACACCGAAACCGATCAATGGTGGTGGTTTCCTCCATAAATCCACAAAA
>JZKD02S2155932.1:168587-209114 GCA_000966675.3 Picea glauca
ATAACACTCTGAAATGTTGTAATGTTATAATGTCCCAAAATGGGGACATTACAATCCTCCCTGCCGGAATATTGCTTGTCCTCAAGCAATAACTGAATCCAACTACATATGATACTGGCGTCCCGTATCCACCTGTGTGACACAAGGTAGACTCCCCTCAAGATGTGGTCTCTCCAAGTGCTCACTACGCATGACACCCACATGATCCTGATGTGTAGAATGATCAATGGCCAAAGAATCTCATTCAACTCCCCAAGCAACTACTCTACTCGAAACTCAACTCCATCAAACGTTGAACTACCAAGCACTCCAATCCCTAGATCCCATATCATAATGTGAACTGTAATGCCCTGTGGAGTATAGTTCTGTAACATATCAACACCATGAGTCTCCTACAAATAACACATGGCCTCAACCCGAAATGGGTCTATCCTACCAGACCATACCAAACTCAACACGAACCCCACCGATTGAACATGCTGCTACCATAGTGAGGTACTACAAGACCTCAACGAATCACTAGCCAGTGACATGCTCTCCCCAATACTGAAACTCAATGGAAAATCAAAGTGGACTTCCCCCTGCAAACATCCACCCATCTCCATCAGTCAGTGAAAGGCCCAACCCTATAATTCCAGGGTCCCATGCTAGTCTCTGACAAGGACCATCATGTTGATGTTTCTCTACTCTGATCATGACTATCTACTCAAAGTATCCATACTGGACCCTCCACTCCTGGATCCTCATAAGATGAAACAAACTTTTGACCCAATGGACTCCCGGATCCCATGCCAAATTTGGAAGTTCATCACTTTCAATCCCCACTAACTATTGATGTGCCCTACTAGTAACTGTCAAAATCCCTCCACCCTCATCCCAATGAGAGTCTGAATATGTAGCAACCTCTGAGATATCCTCTGTCCCATGGCCTAGGATACTCTCCATCATGCCTAGGGCCTCAACTGTCTGCCCTTGATTATCCACCCCTATCATGTTGTATGCAATCAAGACGCCTCCTGTCAGGTGGTCTCAACCTACCAAATATGCATGTCCCCTGCCACTGTCTAGATCCCCTTGTGCTGTTGTCAATGATAAAAGTATCGGGAGAGGCTATCATAAATATTTTCAACCAACTGTAGGACTTGAAAGTATCATATTCTATGGTCAATCCTAAGGACTTGACCAAAATCTTATCCACTGGAACCCATGGTAAATAATTGCATGTACTCATCACTAAACACCAACCATTGGGTACAACAATAGGTATCTCCACAAACTAGGGGTAAGTCATTGTCCATCCATCATCACTCATGCAACTATTGTTGTGATGAAGGTGATCTCCCAAGGGAGAAACCCAAAATATGTTTTACCCTCAAATATGTTTTACACACACAACCAACCCCTTCTGAGATACAATGAAAATGAAAATGTGTCGACAACCTCCACCCTTCCACAACCAAATTGTGTTGATAACCTCCTCCCTTCTATGTAATTCTATGTACAAATAATTTGTGCATGTGGACATGATGCACTTTAAATAAGTTTTTGGACAACAACTGTAACTTTTTTTCCAAATAGAAACAAATTCATACCCTATGTGGGGTGCTTGGGATGTTTTTCCAATTTGGTTGTTTATCTGTGTAGCCTTTGTCTCTTTTGGGGTGTCCAATTTATTATTCAAATTTATATGTACTATTGTGTTTTAGTTTTAGCTAATTATGTGGTTATTGGGATGCATAGCCTATTCATTCAACTCTTTCCGGGTGCCCAATTTAGTATTCAAATTTATATGTACTATTGTGTTTTTAGCTAATTATGTGGTTATTGGAATGCACATCCTATTCATTCAACTCCTTCTAAATTTGGGGTGAGATTTATCCTCTGCTATGCATATCCTATTCATTCAACTCTTTCCAAATTTGGGGTGAGATTATTGGGATGCATATCCTATTCATTCAACTCTTTCCAAAATTTGGGGTGAGAGTTATCCTCTGCTATGCATATCCCATTCATTCAACTCTTTCCAAATTTGGGGTGAGAGTTATCCTCTGTTGTGTTTTATTTTTAGCTAATTTCATGGTTATGGGGATGCATAGCCTATTCATTCAACTCTTTCCAAATTTGGGGTGAGAGGAAATTTGGGGTGAGAGTTATCCTCCGCCCCTTGAGATTTAGTGTCCAAAGTTTGTAAAATCATGATTTCATTTTATAAGGCATTAAAATACATATGACATTAAAATACATAACCACCACAAATTTCTTTTACCCAACATAATTTAATGGGGTGAAGGTAAATGACATCTAAAAAAATGTGAAGTTTGGATAAATTTTAGGTTCATCACTTATAGATTTATGTTGATTCATGTATGGTGGTGTTACATTAATAACACAACATTTCATTACAAGGACAATATGATAAGGTTGCATGCTACTCCATAAACCTTCAACTTACAACACTTGAATGCAACCACAAGGAAGGGTCATTGGATCGTTGGTAAAATATAAATAAAAAAAACTTCACAATGTGTTCAATGATAGTTATCCTCGCTAATTTAATGGGTATGGGGATAGCCATCATCGAAAATAGTGTGGTGTTGCATGATTTATTGCACATATATCATATGATCACCTTGCCATGTGACAGTCTCTCCACGATAATTGCAAGTCAAAGTTCTAATATCCCACATGCAACCTTGTCATATGGTCCATGTAGCATTGACTTGCCATCACAAAAAAATCACACCTCTACAACTGCAAATCATTACACTATGAGAGTGAAATTCCAAAATACTCACATTGTTGTTGATGTTATTTATATCCACTTATGATATTCTTTCCTTGACAATCCGCTTCTTGAGTCCAACTCCCAAGCTAACCAGCTACACAACAGTTATGGGTATGGATACAGGTTCAAATACAATGACAAGAAAGTACAAAGGATAGCTGACTGCATGAGTGAATGGTGATGGAGTGATTGACTGAGTGATGGAAGGAATCCTCAAAAATGAATTGAGTCCCAACAATATGTATTCATGTCCCCAACTTGACACTTGTCATGTTGGGAGCTACTTTGGCCCACTTGTCCCCAACTTTGGAACTTAGGATAAAATAATTATCCATACATTATACTTTAAGAATTATAACATATGTTATATTATAACATATCATACATTATACTTTAAGAAATATAACATATGTTATAATATAACATATGCTATTTTGGCTTAATCTCCCTATCTTAGCCCTTTTCCTTAACTTTTATCCCCCCTTTTCCTAACTAGTGGAGTTTAGTCTCCCATACTCTTTTATCATGGACAGTTTGCGCACAACAATGTATTTTATATTAATGATGAAGCATATACAAAAATAGGCACACTGACCTTTAACATCTAGGCTCTCCTGCCTAATTCAAAACATAACATCCTAGATTATAATAACTGGCTCACCAGCCTATAAAAAACATCATATACACAAAGGATCACTAGCCTCAAGATCGCGCGCACTTAAGTTGTTGCACACAGTATCCATTAATGTGTAGGGAATTCCCAGGGAAATATCCATTAGAAATATTTCAGTATTGCAGCTGGAGAAATGTGAAAAAAAAGGTGTCAAATATTTGCAGCTCATATCGAAAAGACACCTAAAGTTAAGGTGTCAAGTTTGGAATATCATGCAGTCCTGAAATATTTTGAAGATGTGTTCAAGGATGAACCAGGACTACCCCCAAAGAGAGATATTGATTTCTCTATAAATTTAATGCCTGGAGTAGCTCTAGTGTCAAAGACTCCTTACAGAATGACTACACGAGAGTTGAAGGAGTTGCAAATGTAGCTTGAAGAACTTCTGAAGAAGGGTTATATACACCCAAGTGTGTCACCTTGGGGTGCCCCAGTCTTGTTCATGAAGAAGAAAGATGGGACATTAAGATTGTGCATTCATTTCAGACAGTTGAATAAAGTGACTGTAAAGAGCAAGTATCCTCTGCCAAGGACTGATGATCTCTTTGATCAATTGAAGGATGCAAAGATAATTTTAAAGATAGATCTCAGGCCAGGATACCATTAGGTAAGGATTAAAGAGGAATATATAAACAATACTACCTTCAGGACAAGGTACGGTTATTATGAGTTCACAGTGGTGCCATTTGGGTTGTCAAATGCAACAGTTGTTTTCATGTGTTTAATGAATGGTGTATTCCGAGAATATTTAGACAAGTTTTTCATTGTCTTTTTGGATGACATCCTTGTATATTCCAAGTCAGTAGAAGAGCATGAGCATAATTTGAGGATGGTGTTGTAAGTATTAAGGGAGCATCAATTGTATGCCAAATTGAGCAAGTGCTCATTTTATCAGAAGCAAATTCATTATTTGGGACATATCATTTCAGAAGAGGGGATAGAAATAGATCCTGGGAAGATAAAATCCATTAGAGAATGGCCAACACCAAAGAATGTGACAGAGGTCAGATCATTCATGGGCCTTGTAGGATACTATAGGAGATTTATTGAAGGATTCTCAAATATTTCACACCCAATCACTTCCTTACAAAATAAGGGTGTGAGGTTTCAGTGGACAATGGATTGTGAAAAGAGTTTCCAACACTTGAAACAATTATTGACAAGTTCTCCAATATTAAGTATTGCAGACCCAAATGAAGAATTCATTGTGTGCACAGATGCATGTAAAGGACTTGGTGGAGTCCTCACTCAAAATTAGTTTGTTATATGTTATGAATCAAGGAAGTTGAAGGATCATGAAATACATTATGCCACTCATGATTTGGAGTTGGAAACCATAGTGGATGCCTTGAGAAAATTGAGACACTACCTCACGGGGAAAAATTTTCAGCTGAGGACAAACCATAATGGTCTGAAATATTTATTTGATAAATCAACTCTAAATGCTAGGAAAAAAAATGGTTAGAATTTCTAAGTGAATATGACTTTGATATAAAACATATCAAGGGGAAAGAGAACAAAGTGGCTGATACAATCAACATAAGAGTGCATGAATTGCATCCTACAAACATTAGCATGTACCAATCAGATTTGAAAAATAGAATTTCGGAGGGTGGAAAATTAGATTTGCAATACAAAGAATTAGTGGCAAAATTATAGCAAAAAAATGAAGAATACAAGCTAGATATTGATGAAGTTCTCATGTACAAGGGGAATAATTTATATATCAAATTCCCATGAATTGAAAAATCTGATATTGAGAGAAATGCATAATGTACCTTATGTTGAGCACCTAGGTTAACAAAAAACTATTGCAACTATCAAGAGCCAATATTATTGGCGAGGAATGAAGAAATAAGTTGTTGATTTTATTGCCAAATGTTTGGAATGTCAAAAGGTAAAAGCTAAGAAGACACCCAACTGGTTTGATACAACCATTACCCATTCCTAAGTGGAAATGAGAAGTTGTAACAATGGATTTCATCACCAAACTGCCCAGAACAAACAAACAACATGATTCTATCATGGTAGTGGTAGATAAGCTTACTAAATCTGCCCATTTTATTACAGTTAAGATCACTCACAAGGCAACCAACATTGTTGATGTATATATGAGAGAAATTTATAGATTACATGGCATACCCAAGAAAATTGTGTCTGACCGAAATCCAAAATTTACCTCAAATTTTTGGAAATGATTATTTAATGGATTTGGAACATATTTGAATTTTAGTACAGCTTATCATCCAGAATTGGATGGACAAACAGAGAGGGTGAATCAAGTGATTGAGGATATGTTGAGAATGTATGTGATGGATAAACCATCAAAATAGTAAGACTACCTACACTTAGTAGAGTTTTTGTATAACAATTGGTACCAAACATCTCTAAAGATGAGCCCATTTGAGACACTTTATGGCAGAAAGTTCAAAACACCGGTAAGTTGTGACAACCCAGTAGATAGAGAATTGGCTGGGCCAGATTTACTCAGGGAAATGGAGGAGCAAATGTTGAAAATAAAGAAAAATTTAAAGGCTACCCAAGACAGGCAAAAAATATATGTTGATAAGGGCAAAACTCACAAGGAATTTAAAGTTGGGGACCATGTATTCTTGAAAGTGACCGCCAACAGAAGTTCCTTGAAGTTGGGAAATTGTTAAAAGTTGGCAGCTCACTATTGTGGGCCATTTGAAATCCTAGAGAGGATTGGTACAGTTTCCTATATGATTACATTTCCTGCATCTATGAATATTCATAATGTATTCCATATATCATTGCTTACGAAATATATACTTGATGTTAATCATGTTATTGATTGGAATGTGATTTAGGCAGAGAAAGAAAGCACTTTCCAAGTGCATCCGGTACGCATTTTGGATCGGAAAGTCAAACAACTTCTTAATCGAGCCATAGGGCTTGTAAAGGTGCAATCAACCTAGGATGATCTTGAGGACGCTACTTGGGAGCATGAGGATGCAATGCAAACAGAATACCCGCATCTTTTAAAGAATTTTTGAAATTTTGTTGTATATGTGTACATAATGCATTGAGGAAAATGCATAAATTAGGGGAGGGGGTTGTAATATCCCTAGGCTGAACCCAATTGTAAATGTAAATACAATTGTACATAAGCTAGTGAGATGTTTTGATATCATTTTTGTACGCATGTTCTAGGGTATAGTGCATGCATGTACTGCGAAGTAAAATGAGGAGGTGTTCACATTCAAGGTTACCGTGCACAACAACTTAAGTGCACGTGATTTTGAGGCTAGGGAGCCTTTGTGTATATGATGTGTTTTATAGGATGGTAATCTAGTTATTATAAGCTAGGATGGTTATGTTTTGAATTAGGTCGAAAAGCCTAGATGTTAAAGGCAGTGCACCTATTTTTGTATATGCCTCATCATTAATATAAAATACATCGTTGTGTGTAGATCAACCATGATAAAAGAGTATGGGGGACTAAAATCCACTAGTTAGGGAAAGGGGGGTGCTAAAAGTTAAGGAAGAGAGCTAAGCTAGGGAGCTTAAGCCAAAAATGAATATTTTATTAATATTTCTTAAAGTATAAAGTATGGATAGTTATTTTATCCTAAGTTCCAAAGTTGGGGACAAGTGGGCCAAAGTAGCTCCCAACATGACAAGTGTCAAGTTGGGGACATGCATACATATTGTTGGGACTTAGTTCATTTTCGGGGATTCCTTCCATCATTTAGTCAATCACTCCATCAATATTCACTCACACAGTCAGCTATCCTCTGTACTTTCCTGTCATTGTATCTTAACCTGTATCCATACCCATAGTTGTTGTGTAGCTGGTTAGCTTGGGAGATGGACTAAAGAAGTAGGTTGACAAGCCTGTGGGATATTGAAGAGGCAACTTGTAAGGCCCATGAGAAATTATCTCTAGGTGAGAGAATTGTTGGTAATTGATTTCTTGAAGGTGATAAACTGCAGCTATAGGGCTTTGAGACTTCTTGTTTGACCTATTGCTGAAGCCTGGAAATGAAGTGGGGTAGCCAAAGGACCATTGAGCAGAGAAGGGGCACACTTCTTGGGGTGGGAAAGGCATGTGGGGAATGAGATATTGTACAATATTAGTTTGAGTTGGCACCTATGACATAGTATTTCATGTTGTCTATGAACCATTAGCCTAGTTAGGAATCCCTTTACCTAGGTGGAGTTTAGTCCCATCTCAGGGGTGACCCACTAGTGAGAGTGATGAGTAGTGTGGTCTAAGGATGGGAGGTTCGTGGAAGGTCTGCCCACAGTTGATGATATTCATACCAAGATAAGTGTCAATTGTGTGATAAATTTACATGCTACATTATTATTTACGTGTTTATTTTTATGGGTTTATCCTATGTGTGGATATAATTGTCTTTATATTTATGGGTATTTCCTCTATATGTTGCATGTATATGTTTACTATTATTTCAATATGAATATGTGTATTTACAGATTTATTTGTCTATTTACATATTGCATATATATTTCCGCAAGAGTTTTGTGTGTATATATTTTAATTGCATGCAAGTTCGAAAATTGTATGTGGCATAACTCAGTTGGATACTAGGTAGGTTACATTATGTTCCGCAGAGAGAATGACTACGTTCTCTCGAGTAACATGCCTCGACGTGGGTGGCCGAGGGTGTTACAATATGGTATCAGAGCTTCAGTTTTCAACATTGAGCCTAGATGGGCTGAGCAAGTTGAGTTGAAGCGAAATTTCACAGAGGATTGATTTTGAAGTGGCCAAATGTCAGTTTGTAGAGCGTCCATGGTAAAAAGTAACAACAATTGGGTGGAATTGGGAAAAAGCACCAATTTTTGTTGTTAAATACATGGGGAAATTCAGAAATTCAGCCATGTGGTGATATATTATCGATTTAATATCTGTTCTAGAAAATTCATACCTAGAATTGATTGAATTTGAAGTTATAGTGAATCCATGATAGTTGGAGTGAGATTAGTAATTAAAATTCTCAATTCGTGACTTGAGTTTGGGAAAAATTCGTTCTAGAAATGTCAAACCGCAACGATTTTTTATTGCAGAGGTTGGACGGGGGTTATCGGGGTGAAATTGAACAAATTTCATAGTTGCAGAATGTCTAAGGTAAATTGGGGAAAAGTTAAGAAAAAGCCCCAATTTCTACAGTGGAATTCACGAGGAATTGATGTGCATAAAAATAAATTTGTGCAGATGGGTGCACTTAAAATGCATGATGCACACTAAAAAGATTTTGATATGTAAAAATTGGGTATCGCGCGGAAAATGTTGGCGTGCTAGTGCATGCACTAAATTTTGGCACCGTGCAAAAAAATGTTGGCGTGTTGGTGTGCACGCTAAATTTTGGCACTGTGCGGAAAAATGTTGGTGTCCAAGTGCGCACGCTAAATTTAGTATTGTACAGTGTGCATATGCATAGTAAAGTGTGTGCAGTGTGCACACACATAATAATGGCGTGCGTGGTGTGCACAGTATTGGTAGAGTGCAAACATTTTTTGTTGGTGCACATAGAATGTGGGTATATATTGTCACACGATAGTTTAGTTAATGGTGCGCGGTGGGGGCGTACTAAAATTTTGCAGGGAGAAATGCATAGAGTGAAATGCATGCAAAATATCAACACGTGATACAAAAACTGCATGCAATAGGTAATAGTGCAAGAACCAAAACTGCGCGTGGTGGATATTGGCACGCGACACAAAAGTAGTGCACGCCAGTTATTGGCATGACAAAGAAGTGATGCACAGTGGTTATAGGTGCGTGAAGCATGATTTACCATGTGGTGTTGCTGCGCACACTATATATGGGTGTACATATTTAAATTTTTTCATGTGAATTCAATTGGATAATGAACAACAACAGAAAACCAATTATTTCATGTGACATTCTATATCATTTGAACGTCATCTTTTTGCAGTGCGTTTTTTAGGCCCTTAAGAGCATTTGTCGCCACTCAAAAACCACCAAAACATAATGTACGAAGGTACACTATGTTTATAAAGATCAAATAAAATAGTTCGAAGCGAGATTTCTAATGGTGTAAATTGTTCATCAAACAAAGCTTTTATGAGAAAGTTACAACACAAACAGTGGAGGGTAAATTTTAAGACCCAACTAACTTCAAAGAGCCATAATTTTATGCTCCAGAATTAGATTAAGGTGCATGAGAAGTCAATGGAAATTTATTGAGCTATAAAAGACAGTCCCAGACTTGAATTAAATTTCTAAGCATGTTAAAATTGTTTAATATGGCAAAGAAGGTACATGTCCCATTCCATACCAAAAACAAGAATTGGCCCAAAAGTTCAGTAGGCTGTAACTAGCATCTCGGAACCTAGAAAATGGTGAAACTTGGAAATAGTGTCCATAAAATGTATATGAAGAAATCCAATTGATATCCTACTAAAAATCCAATGGAGTAGGTGCAAAAATGCATAATTACAACGCAGAGTTGTGCCAAGTTGAAGGGTGAACAAAAAAACATTAATGGGCAATTTTCAAATAGCCATAACTTTCTACTTGAGACTCGGAATTGAGCATGGGAGAAGGCGTTGGAAAGGTATTGGATAGTAAAATACAAATATTCACACAAAAAATTGATCTAGGCATTCAATTTTCCAAGAAATCAGAAGAAATAATTCTGATATATTATTGAACCAGAATGGTTCATATTTTACATGAAATTATTCAAACAATTATACTGGCAAAGTTTTGTTGGTTGCACATTTTGCAGAGTTAACAACAAGTATATTAGATCAAGATCAACATAGATTCTAGAGGAATGGAAGATGCACAAGGAAATTACATCCAGGAAGATGATATTAGAGGGATGGATGTCCATTTGGGCATTGAAGGAACAAACTCCAATGGACAAGGAGAAGGAAGGGATGAAAACATGAAAATGATAGAGACCATTAAAAATTTACAGAAGTATGTCCAAATCCATAAACATGATAATGAAAGGCTTATGACAGCCAAGGAGAAAAAGGAGGACTTCAACATGAATTTAATGCATAGATTGAACAAAATAGAAAATAAATTGGATAAGGATAGTGGCTCAATAAAATTAATTGGGTATTGAAGGAACAAACTCCAATGGACATGGAGAAGGAAGGGATGAAAACATGAATATGGTAGAGACCATTAAAAATTTACAGAAGGATGTCCAAAGCCATAAAGATGATAATGAAAGGCTTATGAGAGCCAAAGAGAAACAGGAGGACTTCAACATGAAGCTAATGCAGAGCTTGAACAAAATAGAAAAGAAATTGGATAAGGAGAGTTGCTCAAGAAAATCAATAAGTCATAGGTCTCCTGATGAAAAAAGAAGAACAAGAAGTGTTAGCAGATATCACCATCACTCCCCAAGGAATTCCAATAAGAGAGCACACAGTAGCTCAAGTCCATCCCTTGTGAGGAAGCATACGAGGTATGGAGTGGATGAGCTACGAGGAGAAATGAATAAAATCAAACCTCCTACATTTGATAGTGAGCACAAGAAGGATGAATATGAAGAGACATGGCTGCTGGGCATGAGAAAGTATTTTCAATTTCATAATTATTCATTTCATGTAGAAGGATTAATTTCCATCTATCAACTCAAGGGAAAGGCATCCATGTGGTGGGATCAACTTGTGCAGGTGCAACAGATTAAAGAGAAAAGTGTTACTTGGAGAGAATTCAAGAAGTATTTTGAGAAGAAATACTTGACTAAGAGATACTATGACAAGAAAATGAAAGAGTTCTTTGAACTTGAGCTTGGGAGTATGACCATAGATGAATATGAAAGAAGGTTCTTAGAACTTTTGAAGTATGTCTCTTTCATCAAGGATGAGACATTTAAAATTCATAGCTATTTGAGTGGATTGCCAACATTCATCAGTGAAAAAATATAGAATGATGATCCCGATACATTGGAGGAGACCATAAGGCGAGCTAAATGCCTATATGATCAGCAAAATGCAAGGCCAACTTTCCAAAAATCTTGGGAAGACAAAAAGAAATTCAAGATGGATCAGAGGAAGAATTGAACTAAGACACCATTCTTCAGAAATAATCCTCCGGGACAACCAACTTCTAGAGAACCCATAATGATTCAGACAGGGGGTCAAAGGCCAAGGAAGCCAACTATTCAATGTTGGGGTTGTAAAGTAGATCATATGTTCATAGATTCTCCCCACAATGGTGAAAAAGTGAGGACTGTTCACAATATACAACAAGCTGAAACAGTGGAGGGCATGTGGAAAAATATACCAAGGATCTATGTAGCCCTGGAAAACAAGGAAGCAGATTATCAGTCACAAATGATTGAAGTGGAAGGTATGATCAAAAACCAAACCATTGCTATTTTAATTGATTCAGGAGCTAGTCATAGTTATATAGACCCTAATATCGTGGAAAGTTTGCATTTGCCAAGAAGTAAGCATGAAAAATATTGGTTGGTGCAGATGGCTACCAGAGACAAAAGAAAAGTTAATGATATGGTTAAGTCATGTCTTGTGGACAAGAATAGACTGAACACCAGGGCAAATTTGAACATCTTGTCTTTAGGTTCCTATGAATATATAATTGGGATGGATTGGTTGGATAAACATCATTCTATCCTAGACTATCATAACAAGGAATTTACTTGCTTGGATGAGGAAGGGAACCTAAGGAAAGTGTAGGGAATTCCCAGGGTAGTATCCATTACAAAAATTTCAGCATTACAACTGAAGAAATGTTATAAAAAAGGTGCCAAATATTTTCAGCTCATATGGAAGAGACACCTAAAGTTAAGGTGCCAAGTTTGGAAGATCATGCAGTCCTAGAAGATTTTGAAGATGCATTTAGGGAGGTACCAGGACTACTCCCAAAGACAGATATTGATTTCTCTATAAATTTAATGCCTGGAGCAACTCCAGTGTCAAAGACTCCTTACAGAATGAGTACACCTGAGCTGAAGGAGTTGCAAATGCAGCTTGAAGAACTTTTGAAGAAGGGTTATATACACCCAAGTGTGTCACCTTGGGGTGCCCCAGTCTTGTTCATGAAGAGAAAATATGGGACATTAATATTGTGCATTGATTTCAGACAGTTGAATAAAGTGACTGTAAAGAACAGGTATTCTTTGTCAAGGATTGATGATCTCTTTGATCAATTGAAGGATGCAAATATATTTTCAAAGATAGATCGCAGGTCAGGATACCATTAGGTAAGGATTAAAGAGGAATATATCAACAAGACTGCCTTCAGGACAAGGTATGGTCATTATGAGTTCATAGTGATGCCATTTGAGTTGTCAAATGCACCAGTTGTTTTCATGTGTTTAATGAATGGTCTATTCCGAGAATATTTAGACAAGTTTGTTATTGTCTTTTTGGATGACATCCTTGTATGTTCCAAGTTAGTAGAAGAGAATGAGAATCATTTGAGGATGGTGTTGCAAGTATTAAGGGAGCATCAATTGTATTCCAAGTGGAGGAAGTGCTCATTTTCTTAGAAGCACATTCATTATTTGGGACATATCATTTCATAAGATGGGATAGCAGTGGATCCCGAGAAGATAAAAGCCATTAAAGAATGGTCAGCGCCAAATAATGTGATAGAGGTCAGATCATTCATAGGCCTTATAGCCTACTATAGGAGATTTATTGAAGGATTCTCAAATATTGCACACCCAATCACTTCCTTACAAAAGAAGGGTGTGAAGTTTCAGTGGACATTGGATTGTGAAAAGATTTTCCAACACTTGAAAGAATTATTGACAAGTGCTCCAATATTAAGGATTGCAGACCCAAATGAAGAATTCATTGTATGGACAAATGCATGTAAATAAGGACTTGGTGGAGTCCTCACTCAAAATGGATTTGTTATATGTTATGAATCAAGGAAGTTGAAGGAGAATGAAAGACACTATGCCACTCATGATTTGGAGTTGGCAGCCATAGTGCATGCCTTGATGAAATGGAGACAATACCTCATGGGAAAAAGGTTTGAGCTGAGGACAGACCATAATGGTCTGAAATATTTATTTGATCAACCAACTCTAAATTCTAGGCAAAGCAGATGGTTAGAATTTCTAAGTGAATAAGACTTTGATATAAAACATATCAAGGGGAAAGAGAACAAAGTGGCTCATGCACTCAACAGAACATTGCATTAATTGCATGCTACAACCATTAGCATGTACGAATCATATTTGAAACATAAAATTTTGGAGGTTGCAAAATTAGATTTGCAGTTTAGAAGGAATTAGTGGCAGAATTACAACAAGGTAAATTGCAGCAAAAAATTGAAGAATACAAGCTAGATATTGATGAAATTCTCACGTACAGGGGAAGAATTTATGTACCAAATTCTCATGAATTGAAAATTTTGATATTGAGAGAAATGCATAATGTACCTCATGTTGGACACCGAGGTTATCAGAAAACTATTGTAGTTGTCAAGAGCCAATATTATTGGCCAGGAATGAAGAAAGAAGTTGTTGATTTTATTGCCAAATGTTTGGAATGTCAAAAGGTAAAAGATGAGCATAGACACCTGACTGGTTTTCTACAACCATTACCCATTCCTTAGTGGAAATGGGAAGTTGTAACAATGGATTTCATCACCAAACTACCTAGAACAAACAAGCAACATGATTCTATCATGGTAGTGGTGGACAAGCTTACTAAAGCTACAAATTTTATTGCAGTTAAGCTCACTCACAAGAAAGCCAACATTGATGATGTATATATGAGAGAAATTTCTAGATTACATGGCATACCCAAGACAATTGTGTCTGATAGAGATCCAAAATTTACCTCAAAATTTTGAAAATGATTATTTAATGGATTTGGAACAAATTTGAATTTTAGTACAACTTATTATCCAGAATTGGATGGACAAACAAAGAGGGTAAATAAAGTGATTGAGGATATGTTGAGGATACATGTGATGGATAAACCATCAAAATGGGAATACTACCTACACTTAGTAGAGTTTTCTTATAACAATGGGTACCAAACATCTCTAAAGATGAGCCCATTTGAGGCACTTTATGGAAGAAAGTGCAAAACACCGATAAGCTGGGACAAACCAACAGATAGAGCAGTGGCTGGGCCAGATTTACTCAGGGAAATGGAGGAGGAAATGTTGAAAATAAAAGAAAATTTAAAGGCTTCCCAAGATAGGCAGAAAATATATGTTGATAAGGGTAGAACTCATAGGGAATTTAAATTTGGGGACCATGTATTCTTGAATGTGAAGGCTAATAGAAGTTCCCTAAAGTTGGGAAATTGTTCAAAGTTGGCAGTGTGGTATTGTGGGCCATTTGAAATTCTAGAGAGGATTGGTCCAGTAGCCTATATGATTGCGTTGCCTACATCTATGACTGTTCATAATGTATTCCATATATCATTGGTTAAGAAATATATACATGATGCTAATAATTTTATTGATTGGAATGTGATTCAGGTGGAGCAAGAAGGCGCTTTCCAAGTGCGTCCAGTACGCATTCTGGACCAGAAAATCAAACATCTCCCAAATCAAGCCACATGGCTTGTAAAGGTCCAATGGACCTAGTACGGTCCTGAGGACTCTACTTGGAAGCATGAGGATGCAATGCAGACAAAACATCTGCATCTTTTTAAGGATTTTTGAAATTTTGGTGTATATGTGTACATAATCCACTGAGGACAATGCATAAACAAGGGGAGGGGATTGTAATATCCCTAGGCTGAACCCAATTGTAAATGTAAATGCAACTGTACATAAGACAATGAGGCGTTTTGATATCATTTTTATATGCACCAGATCCGGATTATTTTCGGCACGAAATGAGATAGGAGATATAATAAAGAAATGCACAGAGATATCACAGATATTCAATAATATAACAGAAATGTATTAGAGATGCAACCATAAACACAGATATACAATAATACATGATTTCTATTAATGGAAGAAATGTATAGAGACTGTAAAAATACAGAGTGAAAGACTTGCTAGAATGGTGGCAACTTATCTCTGAGAAGAGATGTGATGGCTACTCACATTCGCAAGAAGATGATTACAATGAGGCTCCGAAGGCATTTTTACAATAAGAAGGAATGCCAAAAACCCTAGGCATCCAAAAACCTAACCGTAGGAGATGAAGCACCAAAATTCATGTGGGCCCCGTTTGGGTAAGTGAGTACATCAACTTCCCGGGGTTGTAACTCTTGCATACGATCTCCGTTTTAGGCGTGTGATAGCTCGTTGGAAAGGTATCATCGAGGAGATTCATTTTTGGGGATTAATCATGCCTTAGACTATCATTGAGAACCTTGATCTCTAAAAACCTTCATTTGGGCCCTCAAAATGACCCCGAAAGTTAAAACCTACTAAAAATAGTAAATTGCCAAAATCGCTATAAAACTGTTTTGAGCCATTTGGAAAGGTGGTTGGCCACCGATATCCACCTGGATCAATCCTCCCTCATTAGGAAGAAATGATATCCATTGCGTTGAGTTCCCGGGGGAGAAGGAAAAGCGTTTGTTGAATCTGCATCTTGGTGAGCTGCTTGTCTTGCTGGAGACATCGCACTGCTCAATTTGTGGAATTCTATCATGAACCTGTTGAGGTTGAGGCTATTCAACAAGTTGAAATACATGAGAGGATGGTGTGTAGAAGGAATCTTTGTGCTTTGCTGCAACTTTGTCAACCTGCTTCTGTTGGATAGAAGGTGCTTGGGGCAAGGCTGTAGTGGCTGCAGTGTCCTTTTGTTCTCCTTTTGAACAAATTGTGAAGACGCTAAATTTTGTAGTATGAGATACTAACTTGCGACACTTTTTAGGTGGAAGAGTAGTTCGAACTACCTCTGGTATTCTGTAGAGATGACCCCCCAAAGTAACAATGACACTACGGGGTCGAGACTCATAAACAACATGGTGTCTCCACATATGGTTGGCCCAAGAGCACATCACAGACATCAAGTGGGGAACATCACATAATACCTCATCCTTGAAGGGTTGGATGCCATATGATAATCGACACTGTTGGCTGACACGAAGATCTTGTCCTTGGCGAAGCCACCCAATGTTGTATGGTTACGGGTGTGGTGTTGTCGACAATCCCAATTGTTTGATGACCTCTGCTAAGATGAGGTTCTTCTGGCTTCGACTATAAACAATAAAATGCAGTGGGGTCCCCTTCAACCACATCTATGAATGAAAAAGGTGTTCCCCCTCTTCAGGATCTGTTGGTTCTTCTGGTTGAATTGTTGTGGTCGCGACAATAGCAGTGGGGTCTGCGTCGATCATATGTATTTTACCATTATTTTCAGAATCACATTATGAATCAAGGTTTGGCTCCTTGTCTTTGATCTCGGCCACCAATGACTGTTTTGAGAGACATTCGTCGGTGTTGTGCCAGGGGATTTTGTGGAAATCACACCATTTTCCGGTTTCCTTCATTTTCTTCCCGTGACCCTTCTTTTCTTGTGTCTTAGACTGGTTTTCGGGAAACTGTTTGTTAGGGTTGTCTTTGTCATACTTTGGTTGTTGCGGATTTGCAGACCCAAATTCCCGTTTGTTCTGGTGCTTAAATTTTTGCTCGATTTTAACAACATATCGATAAGCAACACTGAGTGATGAGATGTCCAGAAAATCCATTTCAGTCTGGATGTATTTGTGTAGAGCCCCATGGTATTTCAGAACCAAATGTCGCTTTGAGTCTTTGATACCCATCTTGGTGTGCAAGGTATGGAAGGTATTGGTGAACTCCAGAACTGCTTGGCCCCTCTCTTGCCACAGTGTGGTCCATCTCATGTACTGGTCCTCATAGTTGCCAACAGGGTAATATTGTTCCTTTACCACATCCACAAAAAAATCCCAAGTGGGATCGACCCCATATATTCCAGACTCCTCTGTGGAAATTTGCTCCCAGTAAGTTTCCCACCAATTTTTGACATGAAGGAGAGCTTTAAGGAGTGAGAAGGTGATATTTTCTTTGTCGAAAAAGTTGTGAACAGAGAAATAACCTTCTAGCAGAGTTAACCATTTTTCTAGATCTTCTACATCTATCTATCCTTCAAATACAGGAATATCAAAATTAACTTGTACCTTGAAAGGCAAGGTGCCTCCAAAGTGGTCGCTTGATGAAGATGCGCCTGATGCTATCGGAAGACATTTAAGGATGTGGGAAAAATTCTCCATCATTTCGTCCCTCTTTCGCGTGAGAGCTTGCTCAAGAAACAGATTGATACGATCGTCTGCTCCATCATTTTTATTTTCTTCCGCCATTGAGGGTTTCTTGGGTGTGCGAGAGAAATTGTCTTCAAGAGAGACAATCTTGAGACCCAACTTGCTATACTCGGACCTCGCCGGGGACATGCACTGAGAAAACAATCAAGAGCAACCTTCTCTGATACCACTGATCCAGATTATTTTCGGCACGAAATGAGATCGGAGATATAATAAAGAAATGCACAGAGATATCGCAGATATTCAATAATATAACAGAAATGTATCAGAGATGCAACCATAAATACAGATATACAATAATACATGATTTCTATTAATGGAACAAATGTACAGAGACTGTAAAAATACAGAGTGAAAGACTCGCTCGAATGGTGGTAGCTTATCTCTGAGAAGAGATGTGATGGCTACTTGCATTCGCAAGAAGATGATTACAATGAGGCTCCGAAGGCCTTTTTACAATAAGGAAGAATGTCAAAAATCCTAGGCATCAAAAAACCTAACCCTAGGAGATGAAGCGCCAAAATTCATGTGGGCCCTGTTTTGGTAAGTGAGTACATCAACTTCCCGAGGTCGTAACTTTTGCATACAATCTCCATTTTAGGCATGTGATAGCTCGTTGGAAAGGTATTGTCGAGGAGATTCATTTTAGGGGCTCAATCATGCCTTCAACTATCCTTGAGAACCTTTATCTCTAAAAAGCTTCATTTGGGCCCTCAAAATGGCCCCGAAAGTTAAAACCTGCTAAAAATAGTAAATTGCCAAAATCGCCAGAAAACTATTTTGAGTCATTTGGAAAAGGTGGTTGGCCACCGATATCCACCTGGATCAACACCTTACAGGGTATAGTGCGTGCATGTACTATGCACTAAAATGAGGAGGTGTGCACATTCAAGGATAACGCATGCAACAACTTAAGTGCGTGTGATTTTCAGACTAGGGAACCTTTGTGTATATGATGTGTTTTATAGGATGGTCAGCCTATTATTATAAGCTAGGATGATTATGTTTTGAATTAGGCCATAGAGCCTAGATTTTAAAGGCCAATGAGCCTATTTTTGTATATGCCTCATCATTAATATAAAAAACATCATTGCACGCAGAATGACCACGATAAAAGAGTATGGGGGACTAAAATCCACTAGTTAGGGAAAGGGGGGGGATAAAATTTAAGGAAGAGGGATAAGCTAGGGAGCTTAAGCTAAAAAGGAATATTATATTAATATTTCTTAAAGTATAAAGTATGGATAATTATTTTATCCTAAGTTCTAAAGTTGGGGACAAGTGGGCCAAAGTAGCTCCAAACATGACAGGTGTTAAGTTGAGGACATGCATACATATTGTTGGGACTTAGTTCATTTTCGGGGATTCCTTCCATCATTTAGTCAATCATTCCATCGACATTCACTCATGCAGTCAACTATCCTTTTTACTTTCCTGTCATTGTATCTGAACCTGTATCCATATCCATAGCTGTTGTGTAGTTGGTTAGCTTGGGACATGGACTGAAGAAGCGGGTTCACATGCCCATGGGATATTGAAGAGGTGGGTTGTCAAGCCCATGAGAAATTGTCTCTGGGTGAGAGAATTGATGGGAATTGATTTCCTGAAGGTGATAAACTACAACTATAGGGCTCTGAGATTTCCTGTCCGACCTGTTGCTGAAGTCCGGAAAGGAAGTGGGGTAGCCAAAGGACTGCTGAGCATAGAAGGGGCACACTTCTTGGGGTGGGAAAGACATGTGGGGAATTAGATATTGTAGGCTATTATTTTGAGTTGGCACCTATGACAGCGTCTTTCCTGTTGTCTATGAACCATTAGCCTGGTTAGGAATCCCTTTACCCGGGTGGAGTTTAGTCCCATCTCGGGGGTGACCCATTGCTGAGAGTGATGAGCAGTATGGTATAAGGCTATGAGGTTCGTCTTTCCCTCATTGATGTTATTTACATCCACTTACGATATTCTTTCCCTCACAATATTCCATGATCTTGACACTTTAGTTGATGAAAAAGAATATGGTCCTCACAAGATCCCAATGATTCCCTATCTAAAATCATGGTGATAGGATGGGATCATGAATTTCCCTACCCATTTATGGTTAATACATGTCCTTTCATGGTTTCGTGCATGTAATGATTTGTCCCAATGATTCCCTATCTAAAATCATGATGATAGGATGGGATCATGAATTGCCCCTCCCATTCAAGGTTACTGCATGTCCTTTCATGGTTTCATACATGTAATGATTTATCCCAATGATTCCCTATCTAAAATCATGATGATAGGATGGGATCATGAATTTCCCCTCCCATTCATGGTTACTACATGTCCTTTCATGGTTTCGTACATGGAATCATTTGTCTTTTGTCGAGTGAATAAGAATTCCCTATTCATGGTTCATAGCTTCCCATTCATGGTTACAGGATGACAATGATTTCTCTTGTATTGGTATAATAATACACTATATATTCATTTTTTGAAAAATCAATAAAGGAAAACCTTATATGTGGATTTTAATATTTTCCATTGTTGATACCCCTCACAAAAATTTGTAGCTTTAATGTGATCAAACATTCTAGCCATCAATGACCTTTCTTAATCATGTTTTTGAACAACCAATCATTAAAACCTAGGAGTCCTTAATCCTTTCCTTTGTTGAGACCCCTCACCAACATGGATGAGTGACATCCACCCTTCTCACTATCCATTGTTGGTAGTGCACCATATTTCCTTATCTATTAGATACCACACTATCTACCATGTCCATTAAATACCACACTATCTACCATCCAATGGATAAGGGCGAAGAGAGTCCACCACCAATGATTGGTAGTGTGCTGGTTGGATACCACTCATGCACCAACATGTATCTCAAGTGTTAAGGACACTCCTAGTATCGATTGAATGTGATCACGAGGTTTTACACATCTTTGTTCATGTATGAGGGTGTTATATTGATAGTGCAACATTGGTTTTATGCATCTTCATTCATGTATGATGGTGTTATATTGATAGTGCAACATTGCAAGGACAATATGATAAGATTCTATGTTGCCCGATAAACCTTCGACTTACAACTCTTGTGCAGATACTACACATGGAAGGGTCATTGAACCAACTCTTGTGGGGATACTACACATGGAAGGGTCATTGAACCATGAGAAAAATATAAATCACAAAACTTCACAGTGTTTTCAATGATAGTTATCGTTCAGGGCTTAATGGGGTGGGGATAGCTATCATTGAACATAATGTGGTGTTCCACGATTTCTTACACATCTGTCATATGATGACATTGCCATGTGGTATTTTTTTGCACAAGAATTGTAAGTAAAATTTATGTGGACCCACATGAAACCGTGTTGTATTATCCATGTAGCATTGACTTGTCATCACAAAAAAATCACACATCTACAAATCCAAATTATTAGAGTGCAAGGGTGGAATTCCAAAATATTTGATGCCACTTATATCCACTTAGTTACTCACAACATAAATAATGAAACATATTGTGTTGTTTAAGTATCTTTAATTGTTTTGTAAACTTAGATTGTGTTGTTTAAGTATCTTTAATTGTTTTTAATTGTTTTGTAAACTTTTGGCAATGCATTTTCATATGGTGGAGGGATCCCATCCCCAACTAAATGTGTTGTGAGAGTTGTATTAAAAGAGTGAAAGTTGTATTAAAAGAGATGAAGTGGAATAATTAATATGCATATAATTCCTATTTCATATTTCACATGGAAGGAAAATAATGCGTGGAAGTTGTATTAAAAGAGATGAAGTGGAATGATTAATATGCATATAATTCCTATTTCATATTTCACATGGAAGGAAAATAATGTGTGGATTGATGATAAACATTTTCAAATGGGAAGAGGTAGTTGCATAGAGGGTGTTGCGTAGTTATAGTTTGTATGAGCGTTGCTTTGGGTGCACCATCTAGAGGGAGACGTGATGTCTTTAGTTGAATCCTACCATACAAATACAAATGTCTAATTCCATATATAAATAACCATACACGCCTAAAAAAATCTCTCATCATATTGTTACCATTCTCCAATGCACATGTTGGTTTGATGTGCCATTGCGCTCGACGACATTTTTCCTCTTCCAATTGATATGAGATTTTTCCTCTTCCAATTGATACATGTAGATAAATGACCTATATAAATTAATTTGCATATCATTTATATTCCTTCTATATGGAGGAATGAAAAAAATATATGTAGAGAATTTAAGCATGGTCATACCAAGAACATTGTCTTCCAGAACATAGTGGGAAAATTTAAGCATGGTCATACCAAAATCATTGTCTTCTGGAAAATAGTGGGACTCGTTTATTGAGGAATCATGTGTCTTCTGGAAAATAGTGGGACTCATCTATTGAGGAATCATGGAATATGTGTCTTGGCCATCAAAAAGAAACATAATGCCAGTGACATATTCTTCAAACATAATGTTAGTGACAATATTCTTTCCCTCATAGTGAGGATATTCTTAATCTTGAAACATAATGTTAGTGACAATATTCTTTCCCTCATAGTGAAAATATTCTTATTATTGAAACATAATGTTAGATCTTCTTACTCTTGAAACTCAATGTTAGTGACGATATTCTTTCCCTTGTTGTGAGGATATTCTTTCTCTCACAAGATTCCATGATCTTGTCACCTTAGTTGAGGAAAACAAATATGGCCCTTATAGGTTCCCAATGATTTCCTACCTAAAATCATGATGATAGGATGGGATCATGAATCACCCTTCCATTTATGGTTCCTATGGGTTCTTTCATGGTTCTGTACATGTAATCATTTGTCTCTTGTCGAGTGCATAATAATTTCTTATTCATGGTTCCTACCTGCCCATTGATGGTTTCAAGACGATAGTGATTTCCCTTGTATTGGTATAGTGATTCCCTACAGATTCATCTTTTGGAAAAAAAATAAAGAAAAACCTATGGGGCTTTTAAAATTTTCCATTGACACCCCTCGCAAAAATCTCTAGCTCTAACGCAATCCAACGATGCAGCAACAATGAGTGATATTTTTTTATCATGTTTTGAAAAACCACTCATAAAATCTATGGGGTCTTTAATCCTTTCATTCGTTTGGGACCTCTGAGTGATCTATTTTTATCATGTTTTGAAAAAACAATCATAAAATCTATGAGGTCTTTAATCCTTTCATTTTTAAGGGACCTCTCACCAACGTGGGTGAGTGATATCCACCTAATGTGTGCTCTTCTCATGTTCCATTAGTGGTATCGGTAAGCTATATCCACCATGCACTAAGCCAATCATTGGCTTAGTGCATCGTATCCAATGCCTTGCAAAGTACATCAAGCGCGTCCATGCAGATGGCATGGAACCTGCATGGACGTGCTTGATGTACTTTGCAAGGCATTGAAAACCATGCACTAAGCCAATCATCCACTCAGTACATGGTGGATAAAGCTTGACATGAGTGGGTGAGTGATATCCACCTAATGTACCCTCTTCTTGTGTTCCATTAATGGTATCGGTAAGCTATATCCACCATGCACTAAGCTAATCACGAGCTTAGTGCATGGTATCCAATACCTTGCAAAGATTCAATGACATAATATCGGCATGGACGCATTTGATGTAATTTGCAAGACATTGGAAATCATTCACTAAGCCAAACATCCACTTAGTGCATGGTGCATAAAGCCCCGGCCCTACATTCAATATGGCACTACTAAGTGCTTATACCTGCGTTGAATGTGATCGTGGGGTTTTATGCACTTTCACGTCACCAAAACTTATTGTTAGCGAGATCTGAGGTGGCTAAAGCTCTCGCAGCCGCATTCAATGTGGCACTACAAAGTTCTTAGACCTCGCCATGATAGGACTTGTTTGGTTGATGTGTTTATTGGAACACATGTGTCTTAAAAGGAATGCATTGGCCATGAGAAAGATTACATTTAGGATACGATATCACAAGTTTATTGTACATCTCAAAGCACTCATTTTTTTTTTTAAATATCCATAATAACACGAAAATTTGTGTCTAATTGTGTTGACTTTAACCAAAGAAATTATAAAATTAATTTGGACAATTAACTCCAATATACTGGAATTCCATATGCCATTTAAGCAATTAAATTTATCTGGAATCAGGGTGCAGCGGAGTTTGCCTTGCTGAATCTTCGATCTTACCAATCGAAAGATTTGATGAAACTGCTGTAACAAAGGTGCTGCAGCAATGTGGTGGTCTGCAATCCCTTTATATCTCCAGACGAGCGTGGAATAGCTTATGGCCACCCAACCTCCAACATATTTGTCTGCAGTGTAAGGGGCAAAGCCGGGAGCTTCGCTACTTCCAGTGGAACTTATACTACTAGGCAGTTGGAATTAGACTCGATCAACCGACCCAGAAACAGAATCAACAATATCATAATCTCCAAAATCTACTGGGAAAATGTGACAACTGCTATCAAATTCATAAGCTCACACACAGCTAATGAATTGGAAGAAGCGTGGTATTTAGTGCTTACAGCCTTTCCGCTGCCATAAGGGCTCGCTCGTCCCCTTGATTATCACTGTACAGAGTCAATAAAACTATCATTTAAGACATCCTAATACGCCCACAGGCTGCCATTAACCAACGCAAGTTGCCTTTAACCAGCGTAGACATCGGTTAATGCCAATTTAGTGGCACATATTTGGCTGTTTAAGTATCTTCAATGATTTTATCTGATGAACACTGTACAATGCATGGTAAAAGCGGGGACTTGGCCGCATCTAAGTCCACTGCCAAAACTGAAGTGGAATAATCACAAGAGGATCTTTCATATGCTAATTTGAGTCTGGTTAAATTAGATTTTATTATTAATCTAACTTCATCTGCTTATAATCTGTGATGAATGCCCAGTCCAACGGGAGGGAGAGGGATACCACCCAGAGTATCCTTTATAATCTGTGACAAATTACCCAGCGGGAGGGAGAGGGATACCACCAAAAGTGAGTTGATACAATTTGTCTTTTCTGTCTGAAATTGTACATAAATACTTAATCTCCCTAGGCCGGATCGCTCTCTTAGGTTATGTAATCGATGGAGTATTTTTCTAAATGACTTATAATTCTTTCTGTTATAGCAGCTGTTGGAACGTTGTTTTCTACACTGAAAGTCGGAAGTTTTATACTGTTTATAGTCTGGCCATCTCAAGAGTACTGCGGTGGTTGATCTTCAACTCCATTGAGACTGTCTTCAGATATTCATCTTTTAGCTTCTATTTTAACCTACAAAGCATTAGAAGAGTAAATCTCAATGATTTTTTATTCCATGTATGGATAATAAATTGAAGGTGACGATGCACAAAGAATATGTAGACTGTTTGTTTCTTTTGGTGTTCTGCCCCAACTGGGCTGTAGAGATGTGGAACTCCTGTACTCTCTAGGGGAAAAGATTAAGGACTAATGTTCACCCTATGTTCGTTTCATATGGAGAAATTAGAGATGTGGAACTCCTGTACTCTCTAGGGGAAAAGATTAAGAACTAATGTTCACCCTATGTTCGTTTCATATGGAGAAATTAAGGATACCAACTAGATATACTGTCAAATAGCCATCCATGTTCCAGGCATCTGAGGGGAAGCAGAACAGTAGCGTTTATATCCATGAAGGGGAAGGAGATCAGTAGAATTTACATAATTGTAGCTGGCTATATCTTATAACAACTAACATTTACACCATACACATTTGAACACCGATTTTAATAATGAGATCCCATGCTCCTGTAACCTTTAGAAAGATAGAAAAATAAAAATAATACATGAGTCAGAGTAACAAATGTCATGCTCCCATGCTCCTGTGACATTTATTTCGTGTCATGCGCAGGCAAATACAAGAGTCAGAGTAACAAATGTCTATTTTTTTGATAATTCATTTCGTGTCATTCGCACACAATTACAGGACTGGATATAAACAAATGTCTCAAAATGAGATGGGGTGGATTTCGAAACACTTTTGCTATGAGGTGGACTTTGTACATGACCTTTCTCTAAATTTCAACTCAAACGACGCGGAATTTGGAATAGTTGAATAAAAAAAACTTTGCGTTCTCCGCTAAATTCTACTCAAAGGAAGCGGAATTTTGAATAATTAAAAAAAATTTAAAAATAAAGTGTTGTCCAAGTCATGAAGGAAAACTTTAGGCCCGAACAGACCTGCAACAAGATAAGGATTCCTCCATTGAAGTATCTAACTAAAACCACCATTGTGAGGCGAACTAACTAAATCATATAAACAACAATCAAAAGCAGCTGAGTCACCAGTGAGACCAAATCCCTTTACTAAACCTAGCGAGAGAGGGAACGCTTATGTGGACGAATAACATGAAACGCAATATGCAGTATTTCTAAGAGCGAAATGCAGAAATTGCAAACATCCAGCCACCCATAATTAGTAAGAGAATTGCAGGAGGCCATCTCAAAGATGAATATGAATATTTACTTAATTTGACACTATCAAATTGACTCCCCATAGGTGAGACGTGCTAAGTGTAAAACATTAAACATGTCAACATGGCTGAATTGAAATGAGAAACGGATTGCAGCGTTGAACTCTTTCAAACGTGGTTACCAAGAAGGAAAGCACTCTAACTTTCTTCCACAATGTAATCTTGTTGTTCGAAATGTGTTTGCGCTTGTGTAAAAGAAGAAAAACTAGTATGCACTAGCTTTCCTCCACAATAGAATGTTTTTTTTTAAAATACACTTGTGTATCTTTAAGAAAGAAAGTTAGCACGTGCTAGCTTTCCTCCACCGTGGAGTGATGTTGTTTGAAATGTGCTTGTATTTCCTCCATAGTGGAGTGATGTTGTTCGAAAGTTAGCACACACTAGCTTTCCCACAGTGTAATGATGTTGTTTGAGATGTGTTTGCGCTTTGCAAGAGGGAAAACTAGCATGCACTAGCTTTTCCCGATGTTGGAGTGATGTTATTTGAGATGAACTTGTGTTTGTGAAGAAGAGAAAAAGCTAACGCATGTTAGCTTTCCCCCATGGTTGAATAATATTGTTCGAGAAATGCTTGTGCTTGTGTAAGATGAAAAGTTAACACGTGCTAGCTTTCCTCCATGGTGGAATGGTGAGATTTGAATCTGGGTGGAGAGGATAACAATTATTCTTTCAATGGCTCGAGCTAGACCCAATCGATTAGTCCAAACCAAGCTACTTCTAAAAATTTTCCATTTATTGCCACAATCTATTCTACAAATATGTTGTTGTTTAAAAAACTTTTGTCCAATATCTTCTATCATGTTGACTTTAAACTAATATGCATCTAAATCCACCATTCCTCCCATAGAATTATTTTGCTGAGAGGAATATGGAGTTCTAAATTCCCTCATTATGCTAGCTTTCTTGCAAAAGAACTTGAGGGCTCCAACTACTTTTCAGCCATTGCTTGAAATTGTGGAAAAACTTTTAATGCACCAACCATTTTAGAGTAATAAATACAAGTTTTTCTGCTAAACGAATTAAGGAAAGCTCTAAAAAAAATCATCCCACCAACATATTCTACATATTTAGGATTGCAAATATCACTGTGCACTAAATTTAGAACCCTGCATTCTAGTGTACACATTGTGCCTTCTAATTTGCTTTTCAATTGCACAATATTCATGAATCCAAATTAAAATCATTTTTTTTTTTGCTCATCATCCCATTTACCATGCTTTTCTTTTTCATTTCTAATAGAGTTTTGGCATTCACATGAAGAAACCTCTAATGACACTAGTCCACAATCTATTTTCTATAATAGATTATGCAACTTATAAATTTAACTTTAAAACATATAAATTCCCTTCTTAGGAACATGTAAATGAACATTCTTTGCTTGGTTCTTCACAATGCCAATTTGTTTTTACTGGAATTTAACATTCTAGCGAAAATCTATTATTTTTGCAATAGATTTCAAATCTCTTGTCAAATTTGGCACATGCAACACTCCCAAAATATTCCTCCATTAGCAATAGGGACTTGCAACTCTCCAACCTCATATACTTTATGGCAGCTTTTATCTCCGAACTAGATAATTCTATTCATATAAAGATGACAATAAATCTAAAGCAATTTTTATTTCCTTGTCTTGTGCTATGTTGTTCCTAAGTATATAGTGAATAAATCTTAGTCATTGGAGTTCTCCATATCAACTTTAAAATCTTGATCATGTTGATTTCTACAGATGACAAGATAAAACAATGCAATCTTTCACTTCCAATAGTCTCTTTGTATGTGCCCTAGCATATGACAATAATTGAACCTTATATTTTTCTTGTTCTTATATTTTTGTGGTTGCTTTCCACCCTGTTGTTGGCATGTAGTCTTCCAATAGTCTCTTTGTATGTGCCCTAGCATATGACAATAATTGCACCTTATATTTTTCTTGTTCTTATATTTTTGTGGTTGCTTGCCACCCTGTTGTTGGCATGTAGTCTTCCAATAGTCTCTTTGTATGTGCCCTAGCATATGACAATAATCGCACCTTATATTTTTCTTGTTCTTATATTTTTGTGGTTGCTTGCCACCCTGTTGTTGGCATGTAGTCTCGCCTTACATTACTTCATAAATTGTTTCATTTTGTTTCTTTTGCACCCATTTTTGTTACTCTTTCAACATGGCTTTGTTGGAAAATATTTTGTTTCCCCTTTCTTTTGGCATAGAAAACAACTTATCCCCCAATGTTGGTGTTCTTGCATCAATTCTTCTAATTTCTTCTAACAATGCATCAAAAACCATCTCAAAATATGAATTTTCTCTGTTCCACATAAGTTATTATTTTCAAAGTATAAAATGATTGTGGCAATGACTTCAATAAAATTAGAAATGTTGGGATTGCAAGACTTTATAGTCATCCCTAACACTAGCAAAATGAGAAAATAAATTTAGTAAAAAAGTGTGATCACTAATACCTTTTCCCTCTACATAATTCATGTTATAAATTTTTGTGTGGAAGTACATTACCTATTTTGTACTAAATAGTACTACATCTTTTTGCTGGTCTTATAATTCTTGGTGTCTGTTTGAATATTATTACAAAATGTGAGTTCTATTGTGGACATTGCTTTATCTTCTTCTTAAATATTGAACTTCATCCTTACTACTATTATTATTTTCAAAGTATAAAATGATTGTGACAATGACTTCAATAAAATTAGAAATGTTGGGATTGCAAGACTTTATAGTCATCCCTAACACTAGCAAAATGGGAAAATAAATTGAGTAAAAAAATGTGATCACTAATACCTTTTCCTTCCACATAATTCATCTTATAAATTTTTCTATGGAAGTACATTACCTATTTTGGACTAAATAGTACTACATATTTTCGTTGGTCTTATAATTCTTGGTGTCTATTTGAATATTATTACAAAATGTGAGTTCTATTATGGACATTGCTTTATCCTCTTCCTAAATATTGAACTTCATCCTTACTAGTAGTAAGATGACTTGGTTTCCATATTGGTTTCATTAGCAATACCAATTTCTCCTTCCCCTTTATTATGGACATTGCTTTATCCTCTTCCTAAATATTGAACTTCATCCTTACTAGTAGTAAGAGGACCTGGTTTCCATATTGGTTTCATTAGCAATACCAATTTCTCCTTCCCCTTTCAAAGCCATGTTAGGTTAATCATTGAGTGCTAGTGGTTTATTGTGGCACATGGTTTTAGCCTGTGGTTTTCATGTGATGGAAGTGTATTTAAGAGGCTTATTGTCTACATTATAATGTGTTTCAAATGGATGGCGTTGGTTGTATTGGGCATTGTCTTGGTTGACTTGGTCAAGGGTACTGAAGATATCTTTGTGTGGTTTTCTTGGGTTTGGATTTAGACATTAGATATGTGATTTTATCTACGTGTGCACACTTGTGTTTATGTCTCTCTTGTAGGTGTAAAATTTCATATGGTATTGGAGCCTAGGTAGGATTGGAATCTCTAGAGAGAGTGGTTTGTGATATTGAGAGCCTTAGGTTGATGTCAACATAGAAAAAGTGGGGTTCTCAGAGGCAATTGGGGAAAAATTCTCATGGCTTATGAGAATGTCATTTTTAGAGAATCTCTACATGATGGTATCAGGTTAAGAGAACTTTTTCATTTGGTGGGAGCTTGTGTTATGCCTTGCGACACCCTAAGGTTTGACCTAAGGAGCTCTATTATATGATATCATTTCTTTTGAAGCTAGGAAATTGAGAAGCACACAAATAAATATTTTTTTTTGGCTTGAAGGCACATCATAAGAATGGGCATGGTATATGTGCGATGATATGAGCAATGGATGATATGCCAAGTTCATATAGTTTCAATTCAAATCAATCCTCTTTGTAAATTTCTTATGACCACAATTCATACACAGACAACAATAAAACAAGTGCCATCTCCATAGTTAAATAGGAACCTGGTGGTTTGATGTGAGTTGATATTTTCATTCTTTGATACTACTTGAATCTCTAATTGTGTGTAATTTATATGTAGAGTACCTTTTGGTGCATGGTGGGGAAAGGTTTTTCATTGTGTACAAAATCACTGACACGCCATTTTTAATTATTGCAACTATATTACTTTTTTGAAGCTTGTGTTTTTGCTATAATATAAGAGACACTTTACATTGTTTAACCTTAATTACAAATTACAATTCAATTGTGTGTTACAGAATTCATAGGAGTTACAATGAAAATATAATTTTGACAAAAGGGGACTATGTTGACCTCCTAATTAATGGTCAAGTTATTGGGCTAAGAAGGGTTGAATCTATAGACACTGGGACTTATTGTGGCATCTCCATAGTTAAATATGAACTTGGTGGTTTGATGTGAGTTGATATTTTTCATTCATTGATACTACTTGGATCTTTAATTGTGTGTAATTTATATCTAGAGTGCCTTTTGGTGGATTGTGGGGAAAGGTTTTTCATTGTGTACAAAATCACCGGCACACCATTTTTAATTATTGCAACTATATTCCTTTTTTGAAAGTTGTGTTTTTTCTATAATATAAGAGACACTTTACATCGTTTAACCTTAATTATAATTTACAATTCAATTGTTTGTTACAGAATTCATAGGAGTTACAATGAAAATGTAATTTTGAAAAAATGGTACTATGTTGACCTCCTAATTAATGGTCAAGTTATTGGGCTAAGAAGGGTTGAATCTATAGACCCTGGGACTTATTGTGGAAGAGAAAGGGTTAGTGTAGACTATGGGACTTATTGTGGAAGAGAAAGGGTTAGTGCAAACTATGTTACAGTTTTGATAATTGATGTCACTCAACCACATATGATTGTGGAAGATGTTGATGAAGGGGACATACATCCATGGAAGATCATAGATTTGAGAAACAACATAGGTAAATCAAAATCTCAAAGCATGTGTTAAGTGTTATTGATAGTATATTGAATGTTTATTTTAGCAAATAATATTAAGTGTTATTGATAGTATACTGAATGTTTTTTTTAGCAAATACTGAGTTTCTTTAATTTTGTGTACAGATGCAAAATGTTTCTTCTACATTTTCTATTAGAGACAAGGTAGATCTTCTACAATATGGAGTGAAGGTAATTTAGGGCTCCATATTCAATAAAGAGCTTGGTCATAAGGTGCATGGAAGAATGGTAAAGAAAGGATGCATAGTGGTTAAAATTGAGAAGGTGTTAAAACATGATGCTCCTCTACCACATCCAACAGGATTTGAGCATACACTAGGGGATGCATTGGATAGAATCAGAATCAGAATCAGATTTGGAACAGAATCAGATTTGGAACATCATTGTCATGATCATCCGACAAATATAATTTTGACAAAATGGGACTATGTTGACCTCCTAATTAATGGTCAAGTTATTGGGCAGTTATTGGGCTAGGAAGGGTTGAATATGAAGACACTGGGACTTATTATGGTAGAGAAAGGGTTGATGCAGACTATGTTACAATTTTAATAATTGATGTCACTCAACCACATTTGATTCTAGAATATGTTGATGAAGGGGACATAGATCCATGGAAGATCGTGGATTTGAGACACAACATAGGTAAATAAAAATATGAAATCATGTGTTAAGTGTTATTGATAATATATTGAATGTTTATTTTAGCAAATACTGTTAAGTGTTATTGATAGTATACTGAATGTTGTTTTTAGCAAATACTAAGTTTGTTTAATTTGGTGTATAGGTGCAAATGTTTCTTCTGCATTTTCTATTGGAGACAAGGTAGAACTTCTACAATGTGGAGTGAAGGTAGGTGAGGGGTCTGTATTCAATAAAGATTTTGGTCATAAGGTGCATGGAATGATGGTAAAGAAAGGATGCATAGTGGTTAAAATTGAGAAGGTGTTAAAACATGATGCTCCTCTACCACATCCAACAAGATTTGAGCATACACTAGGGGATGCATTGGAATCTTATGAGATTTGGCTAGAATAAGATTTGGAATGTCATTGTCATGATCATCCCACAAATATTCCCAAGGATAGGGTTACATTCACATGTACAAGAGTTTTTCTTACACATGGATGCACAGAGTAAGCATGTTCATTGCCAAAGGAATGATATTTAATCTCTACGAGGATGACATGGTTGAGGGTGAAACACTAGGTGAAATGGACTTTTGTGTTTGCGTGGAAGAGATACATGGAAATTGTGAAAGATGTAGAATAGGGGATAACTCTATACACTGTTTGGTTAGATGGCCAATAAATAAATTGGTGGACAACAAAGGTGAGATGTTAAGGCTCAAGGAAAAGTTCAAGGAACCATGCAAGGAAATGGTGATATGGGATGTGATAGAGGACACAAGTCCCTTAGAAAAATATGATGGGGATATTTATAATGAAAAAAATGTAGACTCAAATGATATGCATGTAACAAGGCCATATAAAAAGATTAAACGAGTTATGGCTACAAAAATAGTTGCAAAATGTCAAACAAAGATAGATGAAGAGAAATAAATCTGACTTTTGGCAGTGGATGAATGTTGTAAACAAGATTGTCTTCAACATGTGGATAGGAAGGCCATTGTAGTTGCTAGAAAGAGTATGAAACACATAAATAAAAATGGTGTTTGAGAATTTGTCTTGAATTCACTCCTTTCAAATGCAGTCATGTCAGAAAGACAAGGCCATGGCTTATCTCCTATTGTTAGAAAAGTTAAGGGCATGGGATTTAATGGTAATATTATTTGTAAGAAAGCATGGTACAAGATACATAAGATTCTTGAAAGGACCTTCTATAAGTACCAACATTATTTCCGGCATGGACGCACCAAATCCATTCATGGTAACACCAACACATGTAAAGCACGTGCACATACCATGGCAACCATAGAAATGTTACACAAAATTGTAATGGATAATTCAGATTATTCACCAAACCAAACACATCAAGTTGAAAAATATGGAAGGTCTGCTCCTTTAAGATTTTTTCCTTCTACTTACACACAAATTTATTTGTTAAATGAGATCAATGAGGCTCTTCAAAATATCAATTACCCATCAATATCACAACCAACAATGAGAAAGATCTGGAATACTCATTTTCAAGATGTGCCATTCTCAAAGAATACCAACTTCAGTAAATGTAGTGAATGTATCATGTTGAAAGAACAAATGAAGTCAACAACTACAAAAGAGTTGGAAGAAATGGCACAAGGTATATTGAACACACATAACAAGATTGTTATGTGTGGAAGATATTGCTACTATTCCCATATAATTATGTCAGAGCAGTTTCCAAAGGAGTATTCGTCAAAATATATTGCAGGAACAAACTTGGGTTTGTCATTGATAGGTATGCTAACACATGGGCATAAGACATGAGGTTTTGGTCATTTTTCCCTACCATTTATACATATGGGATCACAATTTACCATTACATCCCTTGCAAAGTGCTTGAGGGACCTTGAAGACCCATACCTTGATATGTATGGTGATTTTCTTTATGACAATGGAAGTTATAGAAACCCACTCTCAAATGAATTACTAGACAATAATTTTTACTCAAAATGTTGAATGTACTTGAGGATTATTTTCTATCTCATATAATATCAAAAAATCAGAATGTTGATTTTAAACCTCTTCCTCCACATTTTTTGTTAGAGTTGGACAATGCAACAAGTGATAATAAGAATCATTATATTTTCATGTTTCTATCACTTTTAACTACACTTGGTGTCTTCATCACTATTGAGGTTGGTTTCTTTATTGTGGGACACACTCATGAAGACATAGATGGGACCTACGAAAGAATGTCTTCCAACTTGAAAAGTAAAGACATATATTATTTACCTGAAATAATGGATACATATTGCACGATTGAATAAAAATGAGTTTTTCCACCTACACTGATTGACAAGGTGTATGACTTCAAAATTTTCCTTAATGGATAAATCAAGGAGGGAAAAAATGCACTAGTCAGACATCTTAATGTCCAATACTTCCAATTTATTGTACTCAATGATGTTCCAGTACTGAGGTATAAAGAATCCATCAGATATATTGAGTGGTGAGAACTAATTGAGTTGTGGAATGTAGATGAGCAAGGTTGACCTAAATTTCCCTCTAGGAAGCCATCTTTCTTAGGTCCCAAAGAGAATTATGTCTATTTAGAAGAACTAAAAGAAGGAATAACATCATACATACAAATGTGGAAAGACATTGTCGGCAATGATGATTCACCAATTGTTACAGAGGAGTGGAAAAATAAAGTAGAGTATTGGGAAAGAGTTCTTGGTACATTAGATGAAATCTAAAATGATCATATAATAGTGGAAGGAAGTGATTCATTTTCTAAGGATTTCTAGCCCAAGACAAGGAAAATTGTCAATGCTAACCGTAATGCACTCTATGTAATCTCAAGTATTATGGATGGGGATTTTGATAATGTGACAGATGAACCAATATATGTTGGACCCAAGTGCAACAAGCCAAATCCAACATTCAATCCTATGGTTGATGTTGAAAAATGAAAGATGTTCCTAGTTAGATCATGAAATGAGGATGAAGGGGAGATGATTTGGATGGAAAAATCCACCTTGGATATATTCTAATATGATCAAAGTGAAACTCTTCATGTAAAAGTTGATTGGTGGAAGCCTAGTTCAGGGAAATACACGGGAAAAATATTAGAACAATATTGGATACCAAATCCTAATCACATAGAACTTGAATCTATTCCAATTAATACCATTGTTTGGGCATGGATGCCAAAGAAAGAACATTGTAGGAAGACCAAGATAAACAAATGTGGTGTAGAAGATGTACTTGATATACTTGAGCGGATACCATGAGATCATGTGGAGATGATTCATGAATGTAATTTTGTCCTTTGAAGGATCTAATAATATACATGAAGATACACTTTTTGAATGTTTGTTGTATATTGAATATTCTTTTCATATTATTTTTTGAGGAGTTTTATATTATTTAATACATGTATGTAAATTTTGGCTCAGCTTCAATGTATTCATGTGACGATGCTTTATGCAAATTACATGACACCATTCAATATTTAACTTTTCAATGCTTTGTTTAGATCAACATAATTTTTCACTATATCAAAACATTTTCTAGATTTGGTCTATTAAAACTATATTGAAGTAGCTCGTTGGTATTATTTTCAATATAAAACGTTTAAACACTTCATGAATAAATAATAGTCCCTTGCAATATAGTATCAAGTGAGTTTTCCCTAATATTCGTTATTATATTTGATATAAATCAAATTGTACTACTCTCTTGCATTCTAATTCATAATAATTTGATTTTGATAGTTAAACAACTTGCAAACTTTAAAGTGGTGTGAACATTATACTCAACATAGATAAAATAGTTACTTAGTATCAATTATCAAAATGGCTAATAATAATAACAAACACAATTAATGTGTCGTTAAAAAAATTTATAGATAAGAATTTTCTTACACAAACTATTATTCATGAGTCAATTTTTGATAAACTTTTCTTTAATAGAAATATTAATGATAAAAGAAATTATGTAAAGAATCTAAGTTTTAGAGGAATATTAATATGTTCTTTTCAATATAATATGTTCAAAAACTTCATGACTAAACATTGAACACTTGCAATATTTAGTTAAGTCCCCTCTGGTATTTGAAAAAAAACAAATTGTACTATTTTGTTGCTATTTTAATCCTTAATTGATTTTGATTGTTAAAAAAATTAATAATAAGCATTGAACATATTATTAAGATCAATGTCATTAAATAACTTTATAGGTAAGAAATTTCTCATATATTAATTTATTATTCATGAGGTAAACCTCTATAATAATAATAATAATAATAATAATCTATTTTTAATGTCACCACCAGACACCAAATTTGTGTATCATATCTCCTCCACCCAACTATTTTACTGGTAAAGTCTACGGAGGTAGACACACCTAGCTCCCTCTAGATACTTAGATTTTAATACAAAAATACAAATAATAATAGAAATAAATTTTGTTGCTATTCTAATTCATAATTTATTTTGATCAATTAAGGGTAAATCTAGACTTAATAATGAAATATTTTCTCTTCTAGACTTTAAAAAGACTCCAACTTCCTATAATAAAATATAGTACTCTGAATACAATATTAACATCAATGTCATTAAATAATTTTATAAATAAGAAATTTATCAAAAAATTAAAAATAAACACTAAACAGATTATTAAGATCAATTTTATTAAATAACTTTACACATTATTAAAATCAATTTCATTAAATAACTTTATAAGTAAGAAAAAAATTGTGTTGCTATTCTAATTAATAATTTATTTTGATCAATTCAAGAGTAAACCTAGAGTTAATAATGAAATATTTTCTCTTTTGGACTTTAAAATGACACCAACTTCCTAAAATAAAATATATTACTTAATACAAAAAATATTAGTTACTACTACAATAATTAAAAATGCAATAGTAATGAACACATTAGTATTATGCCATTAAAGAGCTTTATAGATCACTTGAAAATGGTGTCATTCTCCTAACTGTAGTACCTCAACGTTGAGATTGTTACTATAATATCAATTTATAACTAAAATCTAGGTTAATAATAGTAATAGACATTGATTATTAATGACATTCAATAAATTTAAGGTGAGAAATTTCTTACAAATCTATTATTCATAATGTAATCCTTTATCAACTTAGCTTTTAATAGAAAATATACATAATAATAATAGAAACAAATTATGTTGTTATTCTAATATATAATTGATTTTGATTGTTAAAATAATCAACATAGTAACTCACATATAATATTTTATTTTTCTTTTGTCGACTATATTTTTAATGCAAAAATACAAATAATAGTAGAAATAAATTGTGTTGCTCTTCTAAATCATAATTTATTTTGATGAATTCAAGGGTAAACCTAGACTTAATAATGAAATATTACTATAATACCAATTTATAACTAAAATCTAGATTGATAATAGTAATAGACATTGATTATTAATGATTTAAATAAATTTAGGGTGAGAAATTTCTTACAAATCTATTATTCATAATGTAATCCTTTATTAACTTAGCTTTTAATAGAAAATATACATAATAATAATAGAAATAAATTATGTTGTTATTCTAATTTATAATTGATTTTGATTGTTAAAACAATAAACTTAATAAAATATTTTCTTTTGTAGACTATAAAATATTGTCAACATTCTAATATAATAAAATATAGTACTCAATATAGACAATATTATTTATTATGTTTAGAATTAAAATTGTCATAATAGTAAGAAACACATTGATATTATGTCATTGAATAGCTTTTATATAGGTCACTTTAAAATTATGTCAACCTTCTACTAGTATACTAACTCAACATTAGTTAGTATATTAAATTATAATTAAATTGGTTAATAATAGTAAAATTGTGCCAACCTTCTACTAGTATACTAACTCAACATTAGTTAATATATTGAATTATAATTAAATTGACATTATTTAGTATATTGAATTATAATTAAATTGGTTAATAATAAGAGACACAATATTATTAATAACATTAAATAATACCAATCAACTTAGCATACTAACTCAACATTGCATTAGTTAGTATATTGAATTATAATTAAATTGACATTAGTTAGTATATTGAATTATAATTAAATTGGTTAATAATCGTAAGAGCCACAATATTATCAATAACATTAAATAATACCAATCAACTTAGCATACTAACTCAACATTACATTGTCCCCGAGGTGTAGGACAGTCGGTGACGGAGTGTGTTGTTAAGCCACTCCGTGATGTTAAAGTCACCGGTTCGAAACCTGCGGGGACAAAAAATCCAACCATGTTAAGGGTTGGTGTGGCTCAGGCCGGGTGCGATCCCCGGGTGATTTTGATGGCTTAGATGCCCCTGAGTCGCGGTTTCTCAAGCCACAGGTTAATCGCAGGTCCTGCACAAATTAACAAACAAAAAAAAAACTCAACATTACATTAGTTAGTATATTGAATTATAATTAAATTGGTTAATAATAGTAAGAGACACAATATTATTAATATCATTAAATAATACTAATCAACTTAGCTTTTAATACAAGTTATAAATAATAGTAATAGAAATAATGTAAGGAATCCAAGTCTAAGACTTAAATTTGCTTATGCAAGTTTATGTAAATTTGATTTTATATAGTTTATCCATAAATCTATCAAAACAATGGTGAATATATACAAAAAAGACTTAGATTTTCTTATGCAAGTTTAAGTAAATTTGATTTTATATAGTTTATGGATAAACTTATCAAAACAATGTTGAATATATACAAAAGTAGTGAACCAAGCAATTTTTTAATTCCACAATTTGAAAATGCAATCTTGCTAATATAGTTCGAAATTCTAGATCTATTCTTTTTTATTTAGATCCATTCTTTTACTTAAGACACTAGTTAAGATGTAGCTAAATCAAGATCCACTCTTGTGATCTAGATCCATTTAACTTTCAATAGAAAAGTATAAATAATAATAATGAGAATACATTATAATGATACTTGAAAGTTTATAATAATACTTTTATAAAAAAAAATGGTGAATATATATACATTCAAAGTAGCGAATTAAATGATTTTCTAATTTTGAAAAAACTCAATCTAGATAAAGTTCTAAAATTCTAGATCCACTGAATATTTCAAAATTTAATGAGATATGTGTTAGGTGCAAAAATTCATATAATTACAACATAGCTTTGTGCCAAGTTGAAGGGTGAACAAAAAAATATTAATGGACAATTTTCAAATAGCCATAATGTTCTACTCGAGACTCGGAATTGAGCATGGGAGCAGGCGTTGGAAAGGTCTTGGACAGTAGAATAGAAATATTCACCCAGAAATTGATCTGGGCATTCAATTTTCTAGGAAATCAGAAGAAAGAAATCTAATATATTATTGAACCAGAATGGTTTATATTTTTCATGAAATTGTTGAAACAGTTAGCCTAACAAAGTTTTGTTGGCTGCACATTTTGCAGAGTTAACAACAAAGAGATCAGATCAAGATCAACATAGATTCTAGAGGAATGGAAGATACACAAGGAAATTACAATGAGGAAGATGAGATTAGAGGAATGGATGTCCATTTGTGCATTGAAGGAACAAACTCCAATGGACATGGAGAAGGAAGGGATGAAAACATGAATATGGTAGAAATCAATAAAAATTTACAGAAGGATGTCCAAATCCATAAAGATGATAATGAAGGGCTTATGAGAGACAAGGAGAAACGAGAGGACTTCAACATGGAGTTAATGCAAAGATTGAACATAATAGAAAATAAATTGGATAAGGAGAGTGACTCAAGCAAATCAAGAAGTCATAGGTCTCCCGATGAGAAAATAACAAGAAGTGTTAGCAGACATCACCATCACTCGCCGAGGCATTCCAATAAGAGATAAAACAACAAATCAAGTCCATCCCCTATGAGGAAGCATAAGAGGTCTGGGGTGGATGAGCTATGAGAATAAATGAATGAAATCAAACCTCCTACATTTGATGATGAGCGAGCAAAAGAAGGATGAAGATGCAGAGACATGGTTGTTGGGCATGAGAAAGTATTTTCAATTGCATAATTATTCATCTCATGGAGAGGGAAGAATTTCCATCTATCAACTCAAGGGAAAGAACATAGTTACCAACTTAATGAGAACTGTGACCTCAAAACAAGAACTCTGGCCCAAAAGACCCATATTTTTCCAAAAAAAACATGAAAATCAACCCCCAAATCAAAAAGTGGTGCTACCGGTAGCACCATTTTTTCAAATGGGGTAAAAATTAGAACTCTGGCCCAAAAGACCCATATTTTTCCAAAAAGAACATGAAAATCAACCCCCAAATCAAAAAGTGGTGCTACCCATTTTTTCAAATGGGGTAAAAATTACAACATTTTTCAAAAATGGCCTTCTTCTAAAATCATACAATAGCTCAGGAAAACCTTCAAATCGACACCTAAATAAGAAAATGATATTACAATTTTTTTATTTTTTTTCAAAACGTTAAATTTATAGATATTTTGAAATTGTATTTTTAGCAGTAGGTACCATTAAAACCAAAACCTCAAAATCAATCATCAAATTGAAATGTATTGCTACCGGTAACACCCATTTTAAATTTGGGGTATTAAAATAACATTTTTTTAAAGTGGTAATCAAAATCATTTACTGCAAACAAAATCATCAAATCAACCCTTAAATACATACTTTTTAAATCTTATTTTATCACTTCAAACACAACATAATACATAATACCATAAAAACAATACATTTAAAAATATATAATCAAAACCCAAATTTGGAAAAAAAAAAAATATTAAAAAATAAAAAAAAAT
>JZKD02S2155932.1:210274-233372 GCA_000966675.3 Picea glauca
TAAAACAAATGAAAATAAATGAAAAAACAAGCATTTAAAAAAAAAGTGGAAACATTATGTATGAGAAAAATTTAAATATCTAAAAACCACCTAAAAATGAAATGGGGGTGCTACTGGTAACACCATTTTTAAAAATGGGGTAAAAAACTTGACCCCCCAAAAAACGAAAACTTTGTAGAGTTCTCATTAAGTTGGTTGGTAACTATGTTAAAGGCATCCATTTGGTGGGATCAACTTGTGCAGGTGCAACACATTAAAGAGAAAAGTGTTACGTGGAGAGAATTCAAGAAGTATTTTGAGAAGAAACACTTGACTAAGAGATACTATGACAAGAAAATGAAAGAGTTATTTGAAATCGAGCTTGGGAGTATGACCATAGATGAATATGAAAGAAGGTTCTTAGAAATGCTGAAGTATGTCTCTTTCATTAAGGATGAGGCACTTAAGATTCAAAGGTATTTGAGTGGATTTCCAGTATTCATCAACGACAACATACAGTATGATGATCCCAAGACATTGGAGGAGACCATAAGGCAAGCTAAATTCCTATATGATCAGCAAAAAGAAAGGCCAACTTTCCAAAAAGCTTGTGAAGACAAAAAGAAATTCAATATGGATCAGATGAAGAAGGGAACTAAGCCACCATTCCTCTGAAATAATCCTCACAGACAAACAACTTCTAGAGAACTCAGAATGATTGAGACAGGGGGTCAAAGGCCAAGGAAGCCACCTATTCAATGATGGGGTTGTAAAGGAGATCACATGTTCAGAGATTGTCCCCACAAGGATGAAAAAGTGAGGACTTTTCACAATGTACATCAAGATGAAACATTGGAGGACATGGGAAGAAATGTACCAAGGATCTATGCAGCCTGGGACAATAAGAAAGCAAATTACCAGTCACATGTGATTGAAGTGGAAGGTACGATCAATAACCAAACCATTGCTATTTTAATTGATTCAGGAGCTAGTCATAGTTATATAGATCCTAAGATCGTGGAAAGATTGCATTTTCCAAGAAGCAAGCATGGAAAATCTTGGTTGGTGCATCTGTCTACCAGAGAGAAAAGAAACATTAATGAGATGGTTAAGTCATGTCTTGTGGACATGAATGGACTAAACACCAGCGTAGATTTGAACATATTTCCTTTAGGTTCCTATGACTGTCTAATTGGGATGGATTGGTTGGACCAACATCATGTTATTCTAGACTATCATAACAAGGCATTTACTTTCTTGGATGACGAAGGAAACCTAAGGAAAGTGAAGGGAATTCCAAGGGAAGTATCCATCAGACAAATTTCAGCATTGCAGCTGAAGAAATGTTACAAAAAAAGGGGGGCGCATCCCACCCATACACCCAAGAATATAAGGACTTGACACCCGATCTGTATCCTTGAAAGTATCTGTCTCCATCTATGCTACTGAATGGAGGAAAGAGGGAATGGAGGTAGGACGACCGAAAGTGGAGTAAGCTAGATCATATTAGGAGTGTGAAAAAAGGGATTGGAATCAGGCAGTCGAGGGAAACCCGTTGTTTGTCGGCGAGTCTCCTAGTACCCATGTTGAGGAGTTAAAGGGGAACATCCCTAGTGAAGAAGCTACGGTTGAACTCTATCCACAGTCAAATATTTGTAGCTCATATGGAAGAGACATCTAAAGTTAAGGTGCCAAGTTTGGAAGATCATGCAGTCTTGGAAGATTTTGAAGATGTGTTCAAGGATGTACCAGGACTACCCCCAAAGAGAGATATTGATTTCTCTATAAATGTGATGCCTGGAGAAACTCCAGTGTCAAAGAATCCATACATAATGAGTACACCAAAGCTGAAGGAGTTGCAAATGCAACTTGAAGAACTTATGAATAAGGGTTATATACGCCCAAGTGTGTCCCCTTGGGGTTCCCTAGTCTTTTTTGTGAAGAATAAATATGGGACATTAAGATTGTGAATTGATTTCAGACAGCTGAATAAAGTGACTATAAAGAACAAGTATCCTCTGTCAAGGATTGATGATCTCTTTGATTAATTGAAGGATGCAAAGATATATCTCAGGTCAAGATACCATTAGGTAAGGATTAAAGAGGAAGATATCAACAAGACTACCTTCAGGATAAGGTATGGTCATTATGAGTTCACAGTGGTGCCATTTGGGTCATCAAATGCACCAGTTGTTTTCATGTGTTTAATGAATGGTGTATTTCGAGAATATTTAGACAATTTTTCCATTTTCTTTTTGGATGACATCCTTGTATATTCCAAGTCGGAAGAAGAGCATGAGCATCATTTGAGGATGGTGTTGCAAGTATTAAGGGTGCATAAGTTGTATGAAAAATTGAGCAAGTGCTCATTTTATCAGAAGAAAATTCATTATTTGGGACATATCATTTCAGAGGATAGTATAGCAGTGGATCTTGAGAAGATAGAATCCATTAGAGAATGGTCAACGCCAAAGAATGTGACAGAGGTCAGATCATTCATGGGCCTTGCAGGCTACTATAGGATATTTATGGAAGGATTCTCAAATATTGCACACCCAATCACTTCCTTACAAAAGAAGGGTGTGAAGTTTCAATGGACATTGGATTGTGAAAAGAGTTTCCAACACTTAAAAAAATTATTAACAAGTGCTCTAATATTAAGGATTGTAGACCCAAATGAAGAATCCATCGTGTGCACAGATGCATGTAAATAAGGAATTAGGGCAATCCTCACTTAAAATGGGTTTGTTATATGTTATCAATCAAGGAAGTTGAAGGAGCATTGAAGACACTATGCCACTCATGATTTGGAGTTGGCAACCATAGTGCATGCCTTGAGGAAATGGAGACACTGTGGATATCAAATAAATATTTCAGATATCAAAGGGGAAAAAGAACAAAGTGGATGATTTACTCAACATAAGAGTGCATGAATTGCATGCTACAACCATTAGCATGTACCAATCAGATTTGAAACACAGAATTTTGGAGGCTGGAAAATTAGATTTCCAATACAAGGAATTAGTGGCAAAATTATAGCAAGGTAAATTGCAGCAGAAAATTAAAGAATAGAAGATAGATATTGATGAAATTGTCATGTATAGGGGCATAATTTATGTACCAAATTTCCATTAATTGAAAGATATGATATTGAGAGAAATGCATAATTTACCTTATGCCGGGCACCTAGGTTATCAAAAAATTATTGCAGCTGTCAAGATCCAATATTATTGGCCATGAATGAAGAAAGAAGTTGTTTATTTTATTGCCAAATGTTTGGAATGTCAAAAGGTAAAAGTTGAGCATAGACACCCAGCTAGTTTGCTACAGCCATTACCCATTCCTTAGTGGAAATGGGAAGTTGTAACAATGGATTTCATCACCAAACTGCCCAAAACAAACAAGAAACATGATTCTATCATGGTAGTAGTGGATACGCTTACTAAAGATGACCATTTTATTGTAGTTAAGCTCGCTCACAAAGAAGCCAACATTCTTGATGTATATATGAGAGAAATTTCTATATTACATGGCATACCCAAGACAATTGTGTCTGACAGAGATCCAAAATTTACCTCAAATTTTTGGAAAGGATTATTTAATGGATTTGGAACAAATTTGAATTTTAGTACAACTTATCATCTAGAATCGGATGGAAAAATAGAGGGGGTGAATCAAGTGATTGAGGATATGTTGAAGATGTATGTGATGGATAAAACAACAAAATGGGAAGACTACCTACACTTAGTAGAGTTTTCTTATAACAATGGGTACCAAACATCTCTAAAGATGAGCCCATTTGAGGCAATTTATGGAAGGAAGTGAAAAACAATGATAAGATGGAATAACCCAACAGATAGAGAAATGGTTGGGCTAAATTTACTCAGGGAAATGGAGGAGAAAATGTTGAAAATAAAGAAAAATTTAAAGGTTGTCCAAGACAGGTAGAAAAGCTATATTGATAAGTGCAGAAATTATAGGGAACTTAAAGTTGGGGACCATGTATTCTTGAAAGTGAAGGCCAACAGAAGTTCCCTGAAGTTGGGAAATTGTTCAAAGTTGGAAGCTCGTTATTGTGGGTCGTTTGAGATCCTAGAGAGGATTGGTCTAGTAGCCTATATGATTGCATTTCCTGCATCTATGACTGTTCATAATGTATTCCATATATCATTGCTTATGAAATATAAACCTGATGCTAATCATGTTATTGATTGGAATGTGATTCAAGTGGAGCAAGAAGGCACTTTTCAAGTGCATCTAGTACGCATTATGGACAAAAAAATCTAACATCTCTGGAATCAAGCCATAGGGATTGTAAAGGTCCAATGGACCTGGTACGATCCTAAGGACGCTACTTGGGAGCATGAGGATGCAATGCGGACAAAATACCCACATATTTTTGTGGATTTTTTAAATTTTGTTGTATATGTGTACATAATGCACTGAGGACAGTGCATCAATAAGGGGAGGGGATTATAATATCCCTAGGCCGAACCCAATTTTAAATGTAAATATAACTTTACGTAAGCTGGTGAGTTGTTTTGATATCATTTTTGTATGCACCTTCCAGTGTATAGTGCACGAATGTACTGCATAGTAAAATGAGGAGGTGTGCACATTCAAGGGAACCACGCACAACCACTTAAGTGAACGTGATTTTGAGGCCAGGGAGCCGTTGTGTATATGATGTGTTTTATAGGCTGGTGACCCAGTTATTATAATCTAGGATGCTTATGTTTTGAATTAGGCAATAGAGCCTAGATGTTAAAGGCCAGTGCACCTATTTTTGTATATGCCTCATCATTAATATAAAATACATCGATAGATGTCGACTGACGATGATAAAAGAGTATGGGGGAATAAACTCCACTAGCTAGGGAAAGAGGGGGGCACTAAAAGTTAATGAAAAGGTCTAAGCTAGGGAGCTTAAGCCAAAAAGGAATATTATATTAATATTTCTTAAAGTATAAACTATGGATAGTTATTTATCCTAAGTTACAAAGTTGGGGACAAATGGGCCAAAGTAGCTCCCAACATGACAACTATCAAGTTGGGGACATGCATACATATTGTTGGGACTTAGTTCGTTTTCGAGGATTCCTTCCATCATTCAGTCAATCACTCCATCACCATTCACTCACGCAGTCAGCTATCCTCTGTACTTTCCTATCATTGTATTTGAACCTATATCCATACCCATAGATTTTGTGTAGCTGGTTTGGTTGGAAGATGGACTGAATAAGCGAGTTGATAGGCCCGTGGGATATTGAAGAGGTGGGTTTTCAGTCCCATGAGAAATTCTCTCTGGGTGACAGAATTGTTGGGAATTGATTTTGTGAAGGTGCTAAACTGCAGCTACAGGGCTCTGAGACTTCTTGTCTGACATGTTGTTGAAGCCCAGAAAGGAAGTGGGGCAGCGAAAGGACTGTTGAGTAGAGAAGGGGCACACTTCAAGGGGTGGGACATGCATGTGGGGAATGAGAGACTGTAGGTTGTTAGTTTGAGTTGGCACTTGTGACAGAGTCTTTCCTGTTGTCTATGAACCATTAGCCTAGTTAGGAATCCCTTTACCTAGGTGGATTTTAGTCCCAGCTCGGGGCCTCATCATTAATATAAAATACATCGATGCACACAGACCGACCATGATAAAAGAGAATGGGGGGCCAAAATCCACTAGTTAGGGAAAGGCGAGGGGGGCGCGCTAAAAGTTAAGGAAAAGGGCTAAGCTAGGGAGATTAAGCCAAAAAGGAATATTATATTAATATTTCTTAAAGTATAAAGTATGGATAATTATTTTATCCTAAAATCCAAAGTTGGGGACAAGTGGGCCAAAGTAGCTCCCGACATGACAAGTGTCAAGTTGGGGACATGCATACATATTGTTGGGACTTAGTTCATTTTCAGAGATTCCTTCCATGATTCAGTCAATCACTCCATCACCATCCACTCATGCAGTCAACTATCCTCTGTACTTTCCCATCATTGTATCTGAGCCTGTATCCAAACCCATAGCTATTGTGTAGCTGGTTAGCTTGGGAGCTAGACTGAAGAAGCTGGTTGGCAGACCCGTGGGATATTGAAGAGACAGGTTGTCAGGCCCATGAGAAATTCTCTCTGGGTGAGAGAATTTATGGGAGTTGATCTCTTGAAGGTGCTAAACTGAAGCTACATGGCTCTAAGACTTCCTGTCTGGCCTATTGTTGAAGCCCAAAAAGGAAGTGGGGCAGTTGAAGGATTGTTGAGAAGAGAAGGGGCACACTTCCTAGGGTGGGACAGGCATGTGGGGAATGACAAACTATAGGTTGTTAGTTTGATTTGGAACCTTTGACAGAGTCTTTCCTATTGTCTCTGAACCATTAGCCTGATTAGGAACCCCTTTACCCGGGTGGAGTTTAGTCCCAGCTCAGGGGTGACCCACTACTGAGAGTGATGATAAATGTGGTCTAAGGTTGGGAGGTTCATCTTTCCCTCATTGATGTTATTTATATCCACTTACGATATTCTTTCCCTCGCAATATTCCATGATCTTGGCACCTTAGTTGATGAAAAAGAATATGGCCCTCACAAGATCCCAATGATTCCCTATCTAAAATCATGATGATAGGTTGGGATCATGAATTTCCCTTCCCATTCATGGTTACTACATGTCCTCTCATGGTTTCATACATGTAATCATTTGTCTTTTGTCAATTGAATAAGAATTCCCTATTCATGTTTCATACCTTCCCATTCATGGTTTCAAGCTGACAATGCTTTCTCTTGTATTGGTATAATAATACACTATTCAGTTTTTGAAAAATCAATAAATGAAAACCTTATATGGGGATTTTAATATTTTCCATCATTGATACCCCTCACAAAAAAATGTATCTTTAATTTGATCCAACATTGTAGCCATCAATGACCTTTGTTAGTCATGTTTTTGAACAACCAATCATTAAAATTGTGGCTTATTAAAATTGTGGCTTTAATTTGATCCAACATTGTAGCCATTGATGACCTTTGTTAATCATGTTTTTGCAAAACCACTCATTAAAACCTAGGAGTCCTTAATCCTTTCCTTTGTTGAGAGTCCTCACCAACATGGGTGAGTGATATCCACCCTTCTCACTATCCATTGTTGGTAGTGCACCATCTTTCATTGTCTATTAGATACCACACTATCTACCATGTGCATTAAATACCATACTATCTACCATCCAATGGATAAGGGTGAAGAGAGTCCACCACCAATGATTGGTAGTGTGCTGGTTAGATACCACTCATGCACCAACATGTACCTCAAGTGTTAAGGACACTCCTAGTATTGATTGAATGTGATCATGAGGTTTTACGCATCTTCATTCATATATGATGGTGTTATATTGATAGTGCAACATTGCAAGGACAATATGATAAGATTCCATGTTGCCCGATAAACCTTCGACTTACAACTCTTATGGGGATACTACACATGGAAGGGTCATTGAACCATGGGAAAAATATAAATCACAAGACTTCACAATGTTTTCAATGATAGTTATCATCCACGGCTTAATGGGGTGGGGATAGCTATCATTGAACATAGTGTGGTGTTCCATGATTTCTTACACATGTCATATGATGACATTGCCATGTGGTAGTTTTTTTGCACAAGAATTGTAAGTAAAAGTTATGTGGGCCCACATGAAACCGTGTTGTATTATCCATACATAGCATTGACTTGTCATCACAAAAATGTGACACATCTACAAATGCAAATTATTAGAGTGTGAGGGTGAAATTCCAAAATATTCGCATTATGTTTGATGCCACTTATATCCACTTAGTTACTCACAACATAATTAATTAAACAGATTGTGTTGTTTAAGTATCTTTAATCATTTTGTGAACTTTCGACAATGCATTTTCATATGGTGGAGGGATCCTATCCCCGACTAAATGTGTCGTGAGAGTTGTATTAAAAGAGATGAAGTGGAATAATTAATATGCATATAATTCCTATTTCATATTTCACATGGAAGGAAAATACTGTGTGGATTGATGATAAACATTTTCAAATGGGAAGAGGTAGAGGTAGTTGCATAGAGGGTGTTACATAGTTATAGGTTGTATGAGCATAAATGGCGTGGCTTTGGGTGCACCATTTGAAGGGATATGTGATGTGTTCAGTTGAATCCTACCTTACCTTACAAATACAAATGCCTAAAAAAATATCTTTGGGTGCACCATCTGAAGTGCGATGTATGTGATGTCTTTAGTTGAATCCTACCTTACAAATACAAATGTCTAATTACATATATAAATAACCATACACGCCTTAAAAAATCTCTCATCATACTGTTACCATTATCCAATGCACATGTTGGTTTGATGTGTCATTGTGCTCGAAGACATTTTTCCTCTTCCAATTGATACGACATTTTTCCTCTTCCAATCGATACATGTAGATTAATGACCATATATAAATCAATATGCATATCATTTCTATTCCTCGTATATGGAGGAATGAAAAAAATATATGTAGAGAATTTAAGCATGGTCATACCAAGACCATTGTCTTCTAGAAAATAGTGGGACTTATCTATTGAGGAATCATGTAATATCTGTCTTGGCCATCAGAAAGAAACATAATGCCAGTGACATATTCTTGAAACATAATGTTAGTGACAATATTATTTCCCTCATAGTGAGGATATTCTTATTCTTGAAACATGATGTTAGATCTTCTTACTCTTGAAACACAATGTTAGTTACGATATTCTTTCCCTTGTTGTGAGCATATTCTTTCCCTCACAAGATTCCACGATCTTGGCACCTTAGTTGAGGAAAAAGAATATGTCCCTCACAGGTTCCCAATGATTCCCTACCTAAAATCATGATGATAGGATGGTATCATGAATCCCCCTTCCATTTATGGTTCCTACGGGTCCTTTCATGGTTCCGTACATGTAATCATTTGTCTCTTGTCGAGTGCATAATAATTTCTTATTCATGGTTCCTACCTGCCCGTTCATGGTTTCAAGCTGAGATTGATTTCCCTTGTATTAGTATAGTGATGCCCTATAGATTCATGTTTTGGAAAAGAAATAAAGGAAAAACTATGGGGCTTTTAAAATTTTCCATTGACACCCCTTGCAAACATATGTATCTCTAACGCAATCCAACATTGCAGCAACAATGAGTGATCATTTTTTTATCATGTTTTGAAAAACCAATCATAAAATCTATGGGATCTTTAATCCTTTCATTTTTTTTTACCTCTCACCAACGTGGGTGACTGATATCCACCTAATGTACCCTCTTCCCATGTTCCATTAGTGGTATCGGTAAACTATATCCACCATGCACTAAGACAATCACTGGCTTAGTGCATGGTATCCAATGCCTTGCAAGGTACATCAAGTGCGTCCATGCAGGTTCCATACCGCCATTGAATATATGGCATGGAACCTGCATGGAAATGCTTGATGTACTTTGCAAGGCATTGGAAACCATGCACTAAGCCAATCATCAACTTAGTGCATGGTGGATAAAGCTTGACATGGATAAAGCCCCACCCCTACATTCAATACGTCACTACTAGGTGCTTATACCTGCATTGAATTTGATCGTGGGGTTTTATGCACTTTCACATCACCAAAACTCATTGTTAGTGAGATATGAGCTGGCTAAAGCTCTGGCAACCGCATTCAATGTGGCACTACAAATTTCTTAGACCTCTCCATGATAGGACTTGTTTGGTTGATGTGTTTATTGGAAGACATGTGTCTTAAAAGGAATGCATTGGCCATGACAAAGATTACATTTAGGATACGGTATCACAAGTTAATTGTACATTTAAAGGCACTCATCTTTTTTTTCTTAAATATCCATAATAATAGGCAAATTTGTGTCTAATTGTGTTCGTGTGTCATGAACTTAACCAAATAAAACAAACAATTATAAAATTAATTTGTATAATTAACTCCCATAAATATAATTATATACTGGAATTCCATATGCCATTTAAGAAATTAACATTATCTGGAATCAGGGTGCAACAGAGTTTGCCTTGCTGAATCTTTGATCTTACCAATCAAAATATTTGATGAAACTACTGTAACAGAGGTATTACAGCTATGACATGGACTACAATCCCTTTATCTTTTTCCATTGAAGCAATGTGGTGGTCTTCATTGTGACGTTTATATCTCCATACGAGCGTGGAATAGCTTATGGCCACCCAATATCCAACAGATGTTTATGCAATGTAAGGGGAAAATCCTGGAGCTTCGCTACTTCCAGTGGAATCAACACATTCATATAGAAAATGTGAACATATACTACTAGGCAGTTGGAATTAGACCCGATCAACCAACCTAGAAATTGAATCAACAATATCATAATCTCCAAAACCTATTGGGAAAATGTGACAACTGCTATCAAATTCATAAGCTCACACACAACTAATGAATTGGAGGAAACATGCTATTTAGTGATTATAGGATTTCACACCTTGTGATTATTAGGTTTATAGCATTTTCACTATTCTATAAGGGCTCGCTTGTAGCCTTGACTATCAATGTACAAGGTCAATAAAACTATTGTTTAAAACATTATAATACACTCACAGGCTGGTATTGACCAACGCAAGTTGCCACTAACCAACGTAGACATTGGTTAATTGCAATGTAGTGGGCACATATTTGGATTTTTAAGTATGTTCAATGATTTTATCTGATGAACATTGTACAGTGCATGGTCAAGGTGTGAAAAATGGATGTCAATCAACATTCGGGTTTTGGCGATTACAAATGCCGAACACATAAACATAACACACGCTGATTGCTGAAATCGCGAAATGCGATTAAAATGTGGGGCCAGGTAGATTGGTGTTCGGGGTTTGCTAACACCCGACGCACAAAACAAAATGACACAGTGACTGCCAAATCACGAAATGCGAATAGGGTGTGGGCCCAACACTTTTGGGTTTCTGCATTTGGTAAAGCAAAGGAACTCCACGCACTTTTAATAAGAGAAATCAGAAATGATAAATAGCAAACTTTTAATTAAAATGATTTTCCAATTCATATATGCTCCAAAAAATAATCTTGGGATAAATGTAAAACTAGATTCCCAATTCAATTCAAGAAATGCTTTCAAGCTATCTGCAGATTACAATTTCGACTCTGGTATTTAAACACAAAAAATTTCCCCTTCGATCTTCTAAAGGATTTTAATCAAGGCAGTGTTAAAATTCGGTTGCCTTGAATGGTTAAGGCGACCACCGTTTAGAGTAATTAAATCTTCGAGTCTTGAAGAGTCAAGACGACCACCGATTCGTCCCTATCCAAGCGGTGAAATGATTAATCTCTGACATACTCCCTCTTAATCATTTCAGAACAAAAAACAAAATAAAACATGTGAAAGAAAATTGTTGTAAACAATGTATTATAGCTTACAAACCCCAATGTTTCTTCTATGGATTTTAAACAGTTCATTTCCAAAACACTTTGTAAATATGTCCGCAAATTGTTCTTCAGACCTGCAGAACTGAACATAATTTTTTTTTTCATTTATCATTTCATGAATGAAATGATACCTCGTATCAATGTGCTTACTCTGTTTGTGAAAGACATGATTCTTTGACAGTGCAATGGCAGATTTATTGTCACAGACAATTTGATTTGCATTGTTCTGGTCATGCAACAGTTCATTCAGGACCCTTCTCATCCATACAGCTTGACATATAGCTGCAGTTGTTGCAACATACTCTACCTCAGTGGAAGATAAAGTCACAATGGGCTATTTCTTTGATGCCCATGCCACTGCTCCAGATCCAAGACCAAAAATATACCCAGATGTGCTTTTCCTATCATCAATGGAACCCGCAAAATCACTATCAGTATATCCAATTAGCTCAAAGTTTAATCTTGATGTGTATCGGATACCAAAATTAGTTGTTCCAACAACATATCTCAGGATCCTCTTTCCTGCTTGCCAATGAGTACTCTTTGGAGTCTCCATGAATCTCGAGATCAAACTTACAACAAACATGATATCAGGTTTGGTTGTTTTTAAGTACATAAGGCTTCCAACCAGCCTCTTATACAGAGTTGGATCAACAAATGATCCTTCATCATACTAAGTTTAATACCAGTTGCCATAGGTGTTGCAACTGGTTTACAATTCAACATTCTAAACCTTTTCAGCACTTCATTTGCATAGTTAGTTTGACAAATGAAAATGCCATCATCATATTGATCCACTTCAATTCCAGGAAAAAATTTCATCAAACCTAAATCAGTCATCTCAAACTCTGTTTTCATGACATTTTTAAAATCATCTACAGATAGATCTTGTTATAACCCTAATTTGCACAATACATGCTTACCTGGCATCATGCCATCTTATAGCCCTTCTTTTCCAATCCACTACTGAACAACTCTTCTAAAAAACTCCATTTTTAAAAGTCCACACTAGCTAACCCACTACATCCCGCGTGGATCTACAGTGTCCACGCTAGTTGGCCCACTACAGCCCGCGTGGACCTACAAAACCACGAAAAAAGGAAAGTTGTTGATGGAATACAGAGATTTGGGTAAGTTAACTAAAACTTTTGGCCATGCATGGCCGAGGTTTCGACCAAATACCTAGCTTCTTCTAGCCTATAAAAGAAGGGTTAGGGGTCCCATTTGGAGGAGGAGAATCATAGTAAAGAAACTATACCTGATTGCATAATCCTTTTGTCCCAACATTTAGCCTTCCTTGTGCAAAAAGAAATATAGAGAAAATAAGTTGGAGGACAGTTGAAGAGGAGCCCAAGACCAGGTTTCATGGAGCAGTGGTCGACTTCACGATTGTAAGTTGATTTGTTGAAGTTAATAATAAAGAGATACTTTTCCTGTCCCACCATATGAGGTTTTCATGGTTTATTGTGCATATGTTGATTAAATCTCTAACCCATTAATCTATATATCAAATGCATGTGCAGTTCTTTGTTTGTCTTGTGTGAATGCAGGTCACCCTTGGGAGGAGAGTTGCAGTCAAAGAGCGATCAAGCGTGAAGAAGGGTCGACATAGAACGCCCAAAATAAGGCATGCTCACTTGATCTTCTAAACTACGTATTTGCTTAAGAGTAATGGGGATTAGGTCCGGGACGATTGTAGAAAGTAGGAATCTTTTGGTCTTTTCTGCATGCATGATAAAACCCTAAGTGCTAGTCCGAAGAGGGATTTCCCACTCACAACAGAATTGGCGACCGTACTGGGGATTATCTAGGGTTTCTGGGAATATTTGTTGGGTATTTTTAAGAACTAGTTTCATTTCCTGTTTTTAAAGTTTCTGCAAAAGTTTGAGCTAACAAAGATTCTGGTCTTCCATACTAGTTATCTCTGTTTCTTTTCTAGACTGTATTTTTTTTCCGAGACCCACAGAGGTACACGCAGCTTGTATAAGGTATGAACGCGTGTACCCGCACCTTACATTTTCACAGCCCGCATGTACACGCTAGTTGAGGAAGTGTCAGTCATGTGTATGATTCCAGAAAATTTATTTTAGAGAGGCAGTCATCCTCTGTCAGAAGTAGACCTTCTCAAGGGTTTTCTAGAACTCTTTCTAGTCTTTGTTGTTTGCAGTCTATATCTTAGGTTTCACCTCAGATTGGTTTGTTTTATGAAGTTTTCCTTGAGTTGTTTTCTTTTTTCTGTTAAGGTAAGTGTCTGAGTCTTCAAGAGATTCTGGTTCTTAGTACTAGAAGTATCTGCCTGGGCTGGCTTGCTTGGATTTTTATTTGTCTCAGAGTTTCATAGATACAGACAACCTGTCTAAGGCCAGAATGCGTGTACATGCGCTCTGACTTTACATAGCTCATGTGCACACGCTTGCTGTGGAACTGTCAACAGTGTGCTTGAGGAGAAGATTTTTGTTCAAGGTGAGGCAATCATCCTTTCCTTTGACAAGAGATATACCTATCAGGTTTTTGGGTCTTTGTCATAGCAGTCGGTAACTTAGGTTTGATCACAACAATACCTTTCTTTTTCATTTAGAATTTTTCCTCAAAATTTTATTTTATAGGGTTTTTAGACAAGTGTGAGAGTCCATTTTTAATTTGCTTGTGTGTGATTTTTAAAGTGACTCTTTGTGATCTACGCTTAGGCCGTGTTGGCAACCAATTCACCTTTTCTATTTTCCTATAAGCTGCCTACACCTATGTCTTCCAAAATTCAAGTTGTTCATCACATTTTTCAAATAGATGACACTTTCATTTCTTGCGACACTTGCAAATTTGTCTTCATTAAGTTTTCATGACTGTAAGCGTGAAAATTTCTCCTTTCGAGGACGCATTCCGATCACTATCTTAAACTGTCATGATATTTTTATCGATATTTTCTATGGCACTGACCTTTGGATTATCATTAAGTGGCTGAAAGGATTTTCGAACCATGCCTATTTGCCTATTCTCACTTTGATTGTGCAACTGGATTTTATTAAACTGGTAAGGCATTGAGCATATAGATTTATATTTTTTTGAGACTTGCCTAGTCATTGAATTACATAGGGGTCATGGTTTATTTTTGTTTTTATCTATATAATGTGATCCTTATGTTAAAATTTATATAGCTCTTGGCTTGGCAATTTTATTTGAATTCGATTGGCTTAATGTTTTAAAAATTTTGATTACACACTTATGCGATGGCGCATACTTAACATTTGGGTTTGATTCCACGTTGAATGACAATGGTTTGAAAATCTATGGTTAATGGCACGTTGGCATATCAGTCATCGTTTGATTTTTATGGTTGGCCGAATGATAAGGTTTTAAACTATGCTATGATTGATTGAACAGAGGATTAATCATCGGTTGTACTTTGCCATTACTGTTATGCATGGTGATAAGTGATTCCACCACCCTCGCATGCACACATTAATGCTTCCCCTTTGATCGTTCATAGTGGTTAGACCGAATGAATATTCTCCTGTGTGTTGGTGAATGTGAACCAAACCCTTACCATGCGCTCGCACCATGGCTCCAGTCGTGAGGGATGAACCCAATGGTAGCCCGACTCTGTTGATGTTCGACAGTGACCGCAGTGACCTTGAGGACAATGGGTGGCTCCCGTTCATACAGAAATTTGATGGTTTTAACCTCTGTGTTGCCCGACAATTTGCATTAACCTTTGATGGTTGTCGAGCCAAGGTTGGCGATGTTCAATTGCAAATTGACGAGAAGTTTGTAAGTCTTGCTACCGGTTTGCCTGTCACTGGACAACGATGGTCCAAGAATTGCAAGGTAGAAGAAGTCCCTTGGACTTTGCTCTTCCAGTCGCGTAAGGTTAGCCCCTGTGACAAAGGTTTGCCTGTCACCATGCTTAAACAACGTTGGCATGAGTTATTCATGATTATCAAACAATTTATCACCTGCGAAGGTCGGTATGGGTTTTTTTTCTTACACCACCTTCGTTTACTTATGGTTTTTATGGGTTTTGAGCTCAATATGCCATACTATATGCATAAAATCCTGTTCAAAATGTCTAAGAAATACAAAAGGAACCAGGCTGATAGCATCCTCTTTCACTACAGGCTGGTTAAAATTATTATTGTTTTTCATTTGGGGTTACACCGAGACTGTTGGACCGATTTCCTTGCTCGAAATAACTTTGAAGATTCGAACCCTCCACAGGTTGACAAACCTGTGGTGAGCAAACACAAGACTGTACCCCCGGTACCCTACAACGTTCTGTTACCTAAACCCTTGACCGACTCACCTATCAACCTACCCCACTCTGTGACAAAGGATGTCGAGACTGTTAATCCTGTGGGCAAGAAACCTAGAGCCAAACCCACTGTAAATGCCAAAGGAAAAAAGACTGCCCGTTTGATTTCTCAGATGGAGAGGAACAAGGCGAAGCCCCCTGTCAATCCTAACCCTATCGTGTTGAGTGAGGAATCTGATTCAGAGGTTGAACATTTTTTGGCAAGTGAATATCCCTATTCAGAAGGTTTGTGTGCCGAACCCTCATATGACTTCGTGTCAAACCTACCACCTTGCTTGCAAAGTGACCCTGATTACCCTGGCATTAAGATGCCTTGTGAAAACCCCGGTCATTCGTCCAAACCCTCTCCTGAACCTACAATTCCACCCTGTGATCAATGCGGTTCGTGGTTGGAAAGATATTATCTTGATGTGCCTATGCTACAGTCCAGAATTCACTATTTGGAGGACCAAGTTGCACGACTTACCAGTCAAAAGGCTGAGTTGCAAGCCACTGATAAGAAATAGAGGACGACATGTTCTATCTTGTTTACGAGAAGCTTTTGGATTAACCGGTGCGAGTTTACTTCCTCCGACCAGCTTCAAAGTCATCATACACAGGACAAATTAGGAGTGTTTCCAAGTCAGTTAGTCATTTCTTTGTTTACTGTTCTTATTAGTAGTTTAGTTTAGATATAAGTTTAGTTAGAATTATATTAGATTGTTTAATTTCAGTAAATATATTAGATCGTTTAATTTCAGTAAGTTTTATTTCTTTTTCATAAAATATAAAAATAAAAAAACTTATCTCGCTGTCTTAGCACAGAAAGCACATTAGTTTTGCAGGTTTTAATTAAATCTGTAGATTGTTTATATTGTATATTTGTGAATAAGTCGTAATTCAACTAGTAATTAGACAACTAATTACTGGAGTTAGTGTAATAGTAATTAGTAGATTGTATATAATAGTTAGAGTAGTTTATATTACGTTTAGTTTAATTTAGTAGTTTTATTTGTTTTAATTAGATTAGTGTATTAGTTTGTTTTTAGTTAGATTGTTTTATTAGTTTTAGTTAGTTTAGATTAGTTTTCTCTTTGGTTTTCTTAGGATCTTAGAGCGGCCAACGGAGCCGTTAAACCCATCAGGGTGGTCCATTCCAAATGGCTTGGGTTATTTAGACAACCCCGGACCGGTTCCACTCTCTCAATTGACGGACGAACAATTTCTCCCGTCAACAAATGGTGCTAGAAGGAGGGCTGACTGACAAGATGCCCTTGTAGGAGATTTTATTTTTAAATGTATTCAATTTCCCCCATGGCTCCCCAAATCACTGTGTTGGAACATGCTTTCAACTTCTCATTACCCGATGTTCCCAACGAGACAGTCTCTCGCTTGTCCAAAATCACCTTTGATGGTGAAGGAAAATTATCTGCTAAAGACAACCTTAACAAGTTTTGGTACAAATGCATCAAACATGACATCTCAAATTTAGGAGTTTTATGCAGACTTTTCGCTTTTACTTTTAGAGGTGGAATCAAACATTAGTTTGAATCCTTTCCAACATGTCACATTTTTGATTGGTTTCAATTTGTAGAGAAGTTTCTAGATCCTTTTGAAATTTATGATTTTGATCAATTATGTGAAGAATTTCATACTTCGCTAATCAACGACGATTCATCTTCAGAACACTTTTTGACAAGAGACTATCATATCCTCTGCAAATTTAATCTCGATGACATGTCATTAGCATTAAATATCTTCTATGATGCTTCCATCCCTTCCATTTAGTCATGTTCAATCACGAACGAAGAACCAATTGCAAATCCTATCACTCAACTGCAAGAAAAATTTTCTTCGCAAGAAGACAAAAATTCTTCCGATAATGTTGAACAAGCCAGGGAGTTAGAATCTATTGATCAGGTTCTTATTGACAACCAAATTGGTTTTTCCTTTGAATCATTGTATTTTCAGTCTAAGACTAGTATGGAAGATGATTCGCCACCGGCTCAAGGTGAATACCCTCATTCTTGTAACTCATGCTCTAATCAACATTTAAAATCAGTCATTGAAGAACACTTAAGAAACGAAAATCTTCTTGAATGTTCTAGTACTCCTATGAAACTGATTAGAGAATAAGTTACACAACTAGAAGAAGAAACTTTAAACCTTGATCCTCAAAATGCACTTTGTTCACAGGAAAGACTAGATGCTTGTCACATAAATTTTGAATTTTCTATCACACAAAAGGAAAATCCAGATGATCATATTATGTTAAGGAATTTGTCACCAAAACAGAGTAAGAGTTTTAAAGAAAGTGAAGAGAATTGTCTTGAGAATACCATTATTGATTATCATAGTTCAAGAGATTCTTTTTATTTTCTTATCTCTGATTCCTTTAATTCTTTATATCCTGATCTATTCCTGGATTCTGGTGGACTTGATATCTTACCTACGACATACTACTCTTTTCCACCACAATCATATCCTTTCGATATGTTAAATTTTGGTGAAATTAATTCTGATCATGAAATTGATAAAACTGGATTTGACTCTTGTTCACTTTCATCACTCATATGGGGAGAAGACATGTTACGAGATGATTTTACACAGTTTATGGTTGAAAAAGACAGTGCATTATGTTTTATGGAGATCAAACATTCTAAGTTTCATACTAATTCTTTTCTTAGCTAGAATCTTAATGTTGATGCTTCACATTTTGAAATGATCAATCGCATTGAAGGAAATATTCAAACCAATGAATCAATTGATTGCACGAATCCTCCTATGAGGAGTTTCCCATTGATGTATTCATTTCATCAAAGTCATGGTTTGCATCCCCATTTTTGTGACAGGATCTTAGGATGGCTTGAATATTCATATATGAAAAAATTTCACAATAAAGACAAAGTTGAGCTTGCTTTCTTTTTACCCAAGTGTCTTGGAAGTAGGTGTGACATATTTATTTTAAATTCTCCATATGAAGAAGTTAATGAATACTTAGAGAACTGTCAAGAAGATGGGGCATTTCAGCCTTGGCTGATGGTTATTCCATTTCCTCATAATCCTGATGAGTTTTTCAAAACTACTTACACTCACCCATGCCATTATGACCCTTATCACGACAACATTGCGCAATGGCTCGAGGATTCGTACAACAAGAATATCCAAGGAAATGGTAAGATCGTGCTTACTTTGTTTTTAGATGATGATTATGAAGGTAAGCGTGATATGTTTCTGTCATTTGTTGATATATTACCATTCTTTTTAATAATGCTTGATCTTGTTTTCATTGCAGGATTAGAGTTACTTCGATGGCTACATTGGAAACATGACTTCACGTAGTATTCTGGTTTATTTAATAGTTAGGGTAGGTTTAGGAATAGGTTTTCTTGTAGTTTTATTTCTCACTATTTCTCTTTGTAATAATGCAGTGGGCGCACCACGAGAACCATAATACGACTATTGTCAGGGATGTCCTCTTGACCCTTTTTCTCTTTACTTCTAGTTGAACGTTTATTTTCAAAAACGCAGTATCGTCATGAAAATATTAAATGGAAAGTAAAGAGATAAATGAATATAAATCAAACCTGACCCAAGATACCATGAGTAGGACTTCTTTCCCATCATCCAGGATTTTCCTACTTTCTTTCAGTTTCCCAGGGGATTGTCGCATGAGGTTTTCAGATGCACCTTCTGTGCATATTTGTTTTTTTTGTTTTTCTTGTTTGGATTTCTTTGCTTTCCATTTTTTTTTCTTGACTGGTGTGTTTTGATTTCTCCCTTACGCTTACCAGTTTTTGCTTTTGGAAATACACCTACCTCCATCACTGAGCTATTCAGACAAAGACGATAGAAAATTCCTTTGCTGAAATAACTTCTGAAAAATTTGTATGAACATCAATGATATATTTCTAAAATTTATATTTGTCTTGGAAAAGTATGTTGTTTTAAAGAAGTTGACTGATTTTGATCTCTGAGTAAAGTTCATCATGATCATCTATTATCTTTTTACGCTGTCCCTTTTCCGTAAAGGAATAACTCAGAAGATGTCTCCCTGTCTTAGGAAGTTGTTTTTTGTCAATAAAACATCTCTGGATCTAAATAGAGGACAATCCTAAAAAATTCTGATGAGGTCTGAAAAAATATGTTAAAATATCATGATTTTCAGTGTCACCCCGCTCAAATATATATCTATGAAAAAAAAAAAAAAAAATTATTAATAAGAGCTGTGGGAAGTGCTTATAAACCCGCCGGGATACTGAATAGGTCTGTTGGCAGCGGGTAAATGCTTGCATGGATCCAAGAAAACTTCGGCGGGGTATTGAACAGGCCAGCTGGCAGCGAAGCAATGTCGGGTATATGAAAATTGGCAAAAAAGAAACCTCTTTAATGTCCTTTGTTCTGATCCAGAACTTCTTGGTAGGATACAGATGTCAAAGTGGGTTAAATAGTAACCCTGTCGAGGCTATGGAAGCCTGTTGGCAGCAGTGGCTATGCTAACAGTATTGGAGATTTTATCTTTAATATCGTGACTTGCTGGTCTTAAGATTGTTATCAGTTTTCATCTTTTGAAACACTACTGGTGATTGGTTAATGATGATGTTTATACGATTTTCTGGTTGTTCTTTTGAGTTGAAATTTTCTTTGTTGTCCTATTCTGAATTGTTTCTTTTGACAGAGATAACTGCTTCTACCAGTGTGTCGCCATTTTTGGTAGCCAATTCACCTTTTCTATTGTCCTATAAGCTGCCTACACCTATGTCTTCCGAAATTCAAGTTGTTCGTCACATTTTTCAAATAGATGACACTTTCATTTCTTGCGACACTTGAAAATTTGTCTTCATTAAGTTTTCATGACTGTAAGCGTGAAAATTTCTCCTTTCGAGGATGCATTCCGATCACTATCTTAAACTGTCATGATCTTTTTATCGATATTTTCTATGGCACTTACCTTTGGATTATCATTAAGTGGCTGAAAGGATTTTCGAACCATGCCTATTTGCATATTCTCACTTTGATTGTGCAACTGGATTTTATTAAACTGGTAAGGCATTGAGCATATAGATTTATATTTTTTTTAGACTTGCCTAGTCATTGAATTACATAGGGGTCATGGTTTATTTTTGTTTTTATCTATATAATGTGATCCTTATGTTAAAACTTATATAGCTCTTGGCTTAGAAATTTTATTTGAATTCGATTGGCTTAATGTTTTAAAACTTTTGATTACACACTTATGCGATGGTCGATATTTAACATTTGGGTTTGATTCCACGTTGAATGAAAATGGTTTGAAAATCTATGGTTAATGGCGCGTTGGCATATCACTCATCATTTGATTTTTATGGTTGGCTGAATGATAAGGTTTTAAACTATGCTATGATTGATTGAACAGAGGATTAATCACCAGTTGTACTTTTCCATTACTGTTATTCATGGTGATAAGTGATTCCACAACCCTCGCATGTGCACATTAATGCTTCCCCTTTGATAGTTCATAGTGGTTAGACCGAATGAATATACTCCTGTGTGTTGGTGAATGTGAACCAAACCCTTACAATGCGCTCGCACCATGGCTCCAGTCGTGAGGGCTGAACCCAATGTTAGCCAGGCTCTGTTGGTGTTCGACAGTGCCCGCAATGACCTTGAGGACAATGGGTGGCTCCCGTTCATACATAAATTTGAAGGTTTTAACCTCTGCGTTGCCCGATAATTCGCATTAACCTTTGATGGCTGTCGAGCCAAGGTCGACGATGTTCAATTGCAAATTGACGAGCAGTTTGTAAGTCTTGCTACCGATTTGCCTGTCACTGGACAAAGATGGTCCAAGAATTGCAAGGTAGAAGAATTCCCTTGGACTTTTCTCTTCCAGTCGCGTAAGGCTAGCTCCTGTGACAAAGGTCTGCCCATCACCATGCTTAAACAACGTTGGCATGAGTTACTCATGATTATCAAACAATTTATCACCTGCGAAGGTCGGTATGGGTTTGTTTTCTTACACCACCTTCGTTTTCTTATGGTTTTTGAGCTCAATATGCCATACTATCTGCAAAGAAGCCTGTTCAAAATGTCTAAGAAATACAAAAGGAACCAGGCTGATAGCAGCCTCTTTCACTATGGGCTGGTTAAAATGATTATTGTTTGTCATTTGGGGTTACAGCGAGACTGTTGGAGCGATTTCCTTGCTCAAAATAACTTTGAAGATTCGAACCCTCCACAGGTTGACAAACCTATGGTGAGTGAAGACAAGACTGTACCCCCGGTACCCTACAGTGTTCTGTTACCTAAAACCTTGCCCGACTCACCTATCGACCTACCCCACTCTGTGACCAAGGATGTCGAGACTGTTAAGCCTGTGGGTAAGAAACCTAGATCCAAACCCACTATAAATGCCAAAGGAAAAAAGACTTCCCATTTGATTTCTCGGATGGCGAGGAACAAGCCGAAGCCCCCTGTCAATCTTGACCCTATCGTGTTGAGCGAGGACTCTGATTCAGAGGTTGAACATTTTTTGGCAAGTGAATATCCCTATTCGAAAGGTTTGTGTGCCAAACCCTCATATGACTTCGTGTCAAACCTACCACCTTGCTTGCAAAGTGACCCTGATTACCCTGGCATTAAGCTGCCTTGTGAAAACCCTCGTCATTCGTCCAAACCCTCTCCTGAACCTACAATGCCACCCTGTGATCAATGCGGCTCGTGGTTGGAAAGATATTATCTTGATGTGCCTATGCTACAATCCAGAATTCACTATTTGGAGGACCAAGTTGCACGACTTACCAGTCAAAAGGATGAGTTGCAAGCCACTGATAAGAAACAGAGGACGACAGGTTCTATCTTGTTTAAAAATTTGGAGTCAGCTACAGTGGTCATGAATTCAAAGTTGGCATAGTTTGAGAAGCCTCACAGATGAATTCAAAATTGCAATGGATTTGATGAGCAGTTAGGGGATATTTGAAATATTTCACTTGCATTTTAGTTTCCTAGTTTAGTTGATTTTGGGATATCTCCCAGATTATGTAAAACAATTTGATATTATCCACAGGGAGGTTTTACCCTATGGAGAAACTTATATATACTTATTATTTTTGTAATAATGATATCCTCATTCGTGGGAGAACAAGGATATGGATTTTTAATACAGACTGAGGCATAATTTGGTGTTTTGTTACAGCTTTAGCTTCTCATCATATCAATATTTTGTTTCATGTTGTGTATATCAATTTGTAATTGGTTAATGACTACTTTAGCTATCTTAATCTTTTGCAAATGATATAATTTAATCATTGTAATCCATATCTGATTTCTTCTAGTATTTAAAGAACATAACAATTGTTGATTCAGTTTGTGAACGACAGATTTCTCTTCTTCATGAGTTGAATTATAAAATATAAGTTTTTGC
>JZKD02S2155932.1:275258-296791 GCA_000966675.3 Picea glauca
GTTGAGTACTTTTCTTGAGGTTTTTCTATGCTATATTGATGTTTGGTTCTTAACACGCAACCATTTATAAAAATTGACAAAAATTAAATAAACCTTCACACAAAAAAATATGAGAATAAAATTTTGGCACTAACAGGAATAATCTGCAATGAATTAAGCAATTTCCCGATAGACTACTTTCTCTGATACCAAATGTGAAAAACATATGTCAATCGACATTCCGGTTTCGACGATTACAAATGTCGAACACATAAACATAACACACGCTAATTGCTGAAATCATGAAATGTGATTAAACTGTGGGGCCAGGCAAAGTGGAGTTCGGGGTTCAGGGTTTTCTAGCACCCGACACACAAAACAAAATGACACGGTGATTGTCGAATCGTGAAATGAAAATAGGGTGTGGGCTCAACACTTTCGGGTTTACGCGTTTGGTAAAGCAAAGGAACTCCACACACTTTTAATAAGTGAACTCAGAAATGCGAAATAACAAACTTTTAATTAAAATGATTTTCCAAATCATATATGCTCCAACAAATAACCTTGGGATAAATGTAAAACCGGATTCCCAATCGGTAAAAACAATAAATTACTGCGTTTGTTCAAAAACGAATTTTTATCAAGAGATAAAATGAGTTTACAAACTCAATAATATATATATACACGCAAAGAAAACCTCCAAACACAAAATAACCAATTCAATTCAAGAAATGCTTTCAAGCTATCTCCAGATTACAATTTCGACTCTAGTATTTAAACACAGAAAATTGCCCCTTCGATCTTCTAAAGGATTTTAATCAAATCGGTGTTAAAATTTGGTTGCCTTGAATGGTTAAGGAATCCACCGTTTAGAGTAATTAAATCTTTGAGTTTTGAAGAGTCAAGAGAGCCACCGATCCGCCGCTATCCAGGTGGTGAAATGATTAATCTCTGACACAAGATGGGGGCTTGGCCTCAACTAATTCTACTGCAAAATATGAAGTGGAATAATCACAAGGGGATCTTTCATATGTTAATTTGATCATTTGAGTCTGGTTAAATCAGATTTTATTATTAATATCATTTCATCTGTATTGTGTTGATGGCTATGGAAATAGCGTTGTTGTGGAAGGAAGATAAACATATACATGACTCAGAGTAAACAAATATCTATTTTTTGATATAAATTATAACTTATAACCAAATGGAGTAGGCTAACTCAGGAGCAAATAGACCCTTTTATAGGTAAAATAAAATGGGCCTAAATCCGACCAGATTTTCAGGGGTAGTCTGATTTTCTTATGGATCAATGTTCCATGCATTTCAGAGCTTATACCAAGGGTTTTTCCCCATTTTAAACCATCCCAGATGCTCCAAAAATCAATCAAAGTTCTGGATTGGCTGGAAATTTAAAATGGGATGACTAGAAAACCTACCAGAAAAGTAACTCTAGAGAGAAGATTGCTCCCAAACAAATTTCTTGGAATGAGATGGGATGGACTTCAAAACACTTTTCTATAATATGGACTATGTACATGACCATGGGCTAAATTCAACTCAAAGGGTGCGGAGTTTGGAATAGTTAAAAAAATAAAAATAAAGTGTTCTCTGCTAAATTCAACTCAAAGGAAGAAGAATTTGGAATAGTTAAACAAATTAAAAATAAAGTGTTGTTCAAGTCATGAAAGAAAAACTTTATGCCCCAACAAACCTGCAACAAGATAAGGATCCCTCGCAGATTGAAGTAACTAACTAAAACCACCATATTCTTAAGAGATGACCAATTTAACTAAACCTAAATGTGAGGCGAACTAACTAAATCTTAAGAGATGACCAATTTAATGAAACTTAAATATTCTTCGTTGTATATAGATGGAGAGATGAGGTTTAAAATAAACCATAAAATATTGGGAGATTTTGGCTTTCTTCTTTTCGCTATTTCCATATAGTGGTCAAGGTCAAGCTGGCCCAGGCTGCTTCTAATCACCACTCTCTAATCACAATCGTTTCAAATTACCACTCTCTAATAATTGTGGATGTTTCTAATTCCCACTCTCTAATAATGGTTCATTTCATATTACCTCTAAAATTGTGAAAAGTTTCATTTATCTTGTTATTACCTTATCATTTTAGCAGGTGATATGGAGAAGTAGATCGCAACTTCAAATGCATTAGACATGTTTCCCTTTTTGTCTTATTTTTTATGTTTTATTCAATTGCAATATGAAAAGAATAAAATATCTTTTTTTGTAAGTTAGGTAGAAATTTGTACTAAACATGGAGAAATTATCATTGTACAATAACTATGGTTGTTGGTCTACCATTAGGGAAACCAAACTAACAACAACAACAAAAAAGTCATTAGTCCATCGATTTTGGTCTAGGATGGCCATAATATATAACTTCTAAAAACAAAAATATTATTTATCATAACCAACAATAAATAAGAAAAAAAAATTGTTTATCATAACCAACAATAACTAAGACAGAGCTAACTAGATGCCTAACAGGAATAAAGGAAGACAATTTATATTGGATGTGCTTCATTAAGGATTTCCATGGGTCCCTCAGAACTCAGAATTGGTACATGACTCTCCACCTTGAAGTCTATTCCACTTGTAGATTTGGAAAATATGTCTCCCTATGAATCCTTCATTCTGGATCTTATTGTATCTCGTACCCAAGGCATCACTACTTCATCAACCATAATCATCCTTGGTCTCATCACCTTGCAAGCTCAGGATGTCATGAATGTTGTGCCTCTAACCATCTCACATAGTTGACATGTGTAGGAATTATGGTGACATCTAGAAATTCTCATCTGGCCCCCGAAGTGCCCTCCCATTATGTCTTAACACCTGATCCATGTGAAGTTGATCAATGCTAACAAGGCTCTGCCAATTATCCTCGAGTAGAATATCAAGAACCTAGCACCATTCCATATTTAAATTTTACAATTTCCTTAATGTACCCCCATTACCCAAATGATCATCTACAATGTTGGATGATCTTCGAACATGTGAGGGTACATGGGTGGGTGTTGAGTTGAGGGTGAATGAAATGTGTTCCAAGATGTTCTCAAGGTGCCAAGGTGCTAATTATCAAATATTTACTGTGTATACAATCCCATCTATATCTTTTCAAGCATTCATATTATGATCTACAAGTAGTACATGTGGGTGGATTATTCCACGAAATTTTTCCACGTTTCCATTATTTTCATTTTTATTTTAAATTGGGCAGAATTTTTGTCGCTATAGGGATGAAATTTTGTCACTATAGCGATGGTTATTGTATACCTCAAAATACATATGCTAACACATGTGGCTTGCAACGACTAGTTGACTTTTTGCGGGTCAACTCAGGCATTTTCGTCACTATATCGACGATAGTCGATCTATATATAACTGACTTTAAGAGACTTTGTGACACATTTGCTATAGTTACGACATTGTTCATGGCTTTTGTTTGAGTTGTTTTTTTTTTTCGTCACCCACCAGTTGAACAAATCCAATTCTCGATCTACATAGCTCGAATTTTGAACTTGCAAGGTTAGTATGTTTTTTTATTTATGTACTCATTTAACTTGTAAATTTTTGTTCAAATTTCATGTAGCTTGTTTTTTCCTTGATAATATATTATATGTGCGGTACCATATTTCAAAATACTTATTTCATTGGTTTTTGGATCTAGTTAGTATATTCTATGGAAATTCATGGGCAATGTTAAGAAAAATATTTTCTGAAGAAGTATTTTAAGAAGAGGGAAAATTACTCCATCAATAAGTCAATTCAAACATTAAAATTACTTGTCAGTACAAAGATTTTTCACTATGAATGAAAATGACAGGAAGCTTTCTCAGTTAAGAGAGGCATTAGAGGTGAGGAGTGATGGAAAATGTTACTGCCCTTGCTATGATTGTAGGGGCTTGCAAAGAAAAAGACTTTTAAAAACAACAAATGAAAGACATTGTAGGGAGAAGGGGCACATTGAAGGGGTTATGAATATCATCCCTTGGTAAGAGGATTCAATATTTAGTGTATTCTCTGTAATAGTCATCATGTCATGAATTTTAGTAATATTTCTTATCGAGATTTTTATATTTTCTATACACACTAACTTTTCTACGTTGTTTTTAAATATATAGACGATGCCCCCAAAATGTTGACCTCCAGAGAGTTATTTGGAAAACTAGCAGAAATTCTCCTTTACAGGGTGATGAACTTTGAGATCAAAATATTGAAGCTACTGATCAATTTATTAATGATGATATGGATGGAAATAATGTTAGTTATTCAAATCAAGAATATTATATACATAGATTGATCCAAGACACATTTGGTCCAATGGATGAGGACAACCAGGGTGATAGTCATGATGTTGATCATATACTCGAGAAGTCACGTCAACCTCTTTATGAAGGCTCAACAACAAATCTTCTATCTGATATAGTGTTGTTGGTTGACTTGAAGGTTTTGAATGGTTTATCAAATGCATGCCTCACACAGATACTAAGGTATTTAATTTGTTAATTATTTATGCCTGCATGTTCACAAATACTTAAAAAGTTCAACTTTTTCTTATATTGTTATTTTTTTCTAATTTGTAAATTAGTATGGATGCGATATTGATGATTAATATTGTTTACAATAACTTATTGTTTTGAATTTTGTAGATTTTTAGGTGAATTTCTATTACTGGCATCAAATATTTTTCCATGCACATATCGAGGAATATACGTGATTATGAAAGAAATTGGAATGGAGTATCAGGCTATTGATGCATGTCCTAATGATCATATCATATACTAAGGCCAATATGTATTAGAAAATGAATGCCCACAATGTCAAATAAGTAGATATTGAACCGATAAAGCGTCAAAGAAGGTTCCTCACAAAGTTCTTTGTTATATTACGATAATTCCACGTTTCCAACGATTGTTCAGGTGCCAAAGTATAGCAAAGTTTATGGATTTCCATGAAATTAACAAAAGTTGAGACGATGTTCTTCGAATTCCTGTAGATGGTTCTAAATTGAAGTGCATCGAAGAAAAGTGGCCAATTTTTAAAGAAGAGCCTCATAATGTTAGACTTTCGTTGGGAGCTGATGGTGTCAATCCATTTGGAGAGCTTCGTTCTACGTACTCAGTGTGGCCTATTTTTGTTATAAACAATAACCTTCCTCCTTGGATTTCGATTAAGAGAGAGCACACAATGTTGGTAATGATTGTTCCTAAGAGAGCAAACAATGTTGGCAATGATTGTTCCAGGTATTTAATTATCTTTTATTTGCTTTAAAGTATGACAAAATATTTCATTTGTTTGTTTCATGCATGGTAATTATTTCTTTTATATATAACGACATCTAGATAAGTATAATTAATCATGCAGTATGTTGAACCAATTAGGTACGTACCAAGTTAAATATATGAACGTATATATTGAGCCTCGTATCAATGAATTGTTGAAGTTATGGTCCGACGTCACTATGTATGACATCTCTAGACCAATAGGGAAAAAACGATTTCAATTCCATGGAACACTATCATGGAAAATTCATGATGCTCACGGGTTAATGCTTTTTTGTGGTATATTGTTACTTTATTTTGTGATTTAATATTATATATTTGTTGAAAATATCATGCATTATTTTAAATTGTAACTCTAATTTGATGCTATATTAATTCATATATCTTGTAGGTCTTCAAACAAAGGGTAAATTTGTGGTCCTAGGATAAAATCTCATTGTTCAAGGAGTTTAGGAAAGGAAGTGTTGGATGAGTATAGGAACTTTCTTCCTAAGAACCATAGTTATCGAACTACAAACAAGAAAAATTCAATTGTAAATAAGAGAATGAAAAAAAACCACGAAGAATGACACCTCGCCTATGGAAGTTGGAATATATTAGAAATCCTCAAGGTATGCAAATTATTTATGTATGAAATATTATATAAATCTTTGGTTAATTTAATTACTATTAATTTCATTTTGTTTGATTAATTAGTGTTCATTTCAATTTTTTGATGTTTCATGAATGTCGTTAAGGAACGAATGGGCTTCCACAAGGAATGAAAAGTTACCCGATGCAATTCAATAGATTTCCATACTACGAGCACCTACAAATAGTTCATCTGTTTGATACAATGCATATCGGGAATAACATAACATAATTGTTATGGATAATATTAGATGGAAGGACTGACAAAGAGAGAATTGGAAAGAGTTGTTGTGACATCCAAGAAGTTCATAGCGCATTTCAAAGCATTATTATTAATTCTAATGGCGATGGTCATGAACAAAATACTAGTCTTCCTTGGTTATTGACAGAGCAACAGAGCAATATTGTAGAAGAGGTCATTCAAAAAATTAGGTTTTCGATGAGGTTTTCGTCGAACATACAAAATATCTTAACGAAAAAAGGTGATTTTGGTGGGGTTAAAACACATGACTGGCATACATTCATTAAGGTAATTAGTAGGTTATAATATATTTCCTTATTGGTACGCATTTTATGGAAACAAATAATAATTATTTGTTTGTTGTTACAATATGTTCTACCTTTTTCTCTCCCAGACGAATTTGACAACAAAGTAAATTTTTTTTTATTTATGTACTTGGCAAATACATGAGGTAAGTAATGTTTTATAAGGAAAGTGTACTTCTTATGTGATTTGCAATGGGACTTATTGACATATTATGTTTTATCTCCAAATTTATGTATGCATTGATATTATTTTATTGCATCGACATTTGTAGGTGGCTCTCATCAAAATAAATCCATAAAGAAGATATAAGGTATTGGAAGAGAGAAATTCCCCGACTAATGTGTCAAATGCAACAGTATCTACCTCCAACATTTTTCAATGCACAAGAACACTACCTCATACACCAAGTTGAGGAGATTGAATTATGTGGATAGGTACACACAAGGTCCATGTGGATGGTGGAGAGGCAGTTGAAGTCATTGAAGGCTGAAGTCATTAAAGGCTTTTGTTAGACAAAGAGAACGTCCAGAGGGTTTTATGGTTGAGGGGTATATGGTATATCAATGCATGGTGTATATTAGTCAATATCTACCTAAATTAACATAAAATATGAATGTGCCTCACATTTGACATCTCGACTCCATTAACAAATTTGAAGGGGAGGTCCTATTGGGGAAAATTAAAATGAGGAATGTGAAAGGTAATTATTAGATGTTGATGTAGATTTAATATATTACACATTTATTTTTCCAATTTTATTTTATCATACTATTTTTTTACATTTTTTGTTCCTGCATATTGAACTATATTAAATTTTTATTTTATAGCTAATTAATGATATTAAATTTTTATTTTATCATATAGTTGCTCGAGAGTGGGATGCTTTACATTTATACATTGAAAACAACCTTGGTTGGATGGAGCATTGGATAGAATATACTGAAGAATACTTCGGTAGGTTATCATGGGAAGGGGTGAGTAAGATGATTAAAACAACGCATCATCATCGAGATCAATTTCCTGATCTTACATCAAGGGAAGTTGATTTAGCCTTTGGTTTAAAATATAAACATGAGAGTAAATTTTTTACCCACATTTTCCTAGTTATTTCCCAATTTTTCAATGTATTTGGTTTGTTTAATTTTTGAAATATATATTTACTAATTCCTATATGAGGTTTATTAATTGGAAATGTATTTTTTACTTGTTGTCCATGTTGCAGTTGAAACATCACAAGGCTATGTTTTGTAATGGTCATAAATTTTGTATCAAAATGTTGGATGACAAGATGAAAGTTACCTCAGATTGTGGGATAACTGCAATGTTTAAGGTCACCAACATTTCCTCTAAAAGTGACGAAATCCGAAAGAAACTAAGAATAGGTACTATGGGCATTTGGAGGATATAATTTAGTGTGATTTTAATTTCTTTAAAATAGTTTTGTTTGAGATTAAATGGTACATGCTACGGATGCATGAATGTGATCCTAAAAGAACTGTTATTGAGCATGATAATGGATTTACCATGTTTAATACAAGGGCATTTGAATCGAGTACAACGCCTTATGTTCTTCTAAGTCAATGTGAGAAAGTATTTTACTCAGAAATACCTGGTAAAGCAGGTTGGTCAAACATTGTTAGATATGATCCAAGAGGAAGACAAATAAAGTATAATCATGTATACGAGGATGAAGATAATAACGAGGAAGAAGATCATGATTATGAATATCATGAGCAGGTGGCTGTAGTTGATGTGTCAGATGAAGAAGTTGAAGAAGTTGATCATCCAAATGTGGGAGACGTCGATCTCATTGACGACATCGATAACTATATTAGAAAAAATAACGTTGATGATGATGTTGATATGAATGAGTCTTTCACCAATATCGATTATGAACCAGATCCTGATACATATGTTGAGCTGGATGAAGAAGAAGATGATTAATATTTAATTGTTGAAAAGAAGAGGTATGTGTTTATAGCTTTTATATGATCTTTATATTTTTTTATTTTGTAAAATATAGTATATGATACATGTTATTTATAATTTCAAATTAGGTACTATGGGGAAATTGAGAGTGATGTGAGGGCCGGGGGGGGCATAATTAGAGCTTCCACCTTCATGTGGTTTCCCTTATTTAGTAGAGAATGAACTATTCTCAAAAACAAGAGGAGCTCTGCCCGACTACGCCTAATCATACCAACAATGTAGGTATGTCATCCCTGGGATTTACATTTTTATGTTTATATTTTTGTATAAGCCAATGAATGACAACCATAACTTAATTTTTTGTCGTTTTTGAATAAAATATGATCAATCCCAATCTTTTTTCAAAGAAACACGTTGTTCTTTTGGCATTAATTCAACAATATAATCCATTTTTCTAGTAATGGTTGGCGTGTATGCCAGGTTCTTAGGTTTGATTGAAAAATATAAAAAAGCACCATTTACGAGTAGTTTCAATGCAAATCCATCGAAATTGCAGATTTTAATTCCAGAAATCAGATTTAGCAATTTAGAAAACATCTCATACCAATGATGTAGGTATGTCATCCCAAGGATTTCATATAGAAAATATCTATCAGATTTCCATCTAAAATTGTTCGATATGCCTCTCCTTTCAGTGGGATTTCCGTCCAAATTTGAAACAATATCTACATCGAAAATTGTTGGCTTTTCTTTGCGTTGAAACATTATGCCTCTCCTTTTTGCTATATTCAACTAAAATTCTTTTGAATTGAATTTGCAGTTTTGAATTTTTGTTATTCAAATATTTTAATCAAATTTTACATGGAAATTGTACTAGTACTAGACACGGGAAACAATGACCTGTGAATGGGGCCAACGTTGAAATTTTTTCAAACTATTTTTGTATGCATTGAATTTTGACACTGATAGACTATTCATATGCCTTAACAATATGGGAGGGTTTCTGGACTCAAATTTGACTCACACACTCACTTTCTTCCATCATCAATTCATCATGTAAACCATAAACCCTAATTTAGTGGAGTCATCAATTTGTCGGGTTTTAGTGTTCCCATTGAATGGATGCATTGTTGTTGACATGGAATGGGACAACACATGTACCTTCTTAATTTTCTTCCTTCACTTGATGTGGGCCTAGTCATTCCTAGCCTTGAATTGAAGGTTACCCCTAGTCTTAGTCATCACCCTTCACGACACTTGTCACCAAATGATTAGATCACAAGGTTGGAGGCATATGGGCATTGGGATGAGGATTTATAAACCTACAGTAACAAGAGACATTAATTGAACTTTGACTGTATTGAAAGGTATGTGCAATTGAAAATACTAAGAACCCAAAACTAAAATGGATCAATACACAGACTGCCAATGAGAGGTGATTTGGTGGTGTGTCAGTAACAAGAGACATTAATTGAACTTTGACTATATTGAAAGGTATGTGTAATTGAAAATACTAAGAACCCAAAACTAAAAGGGATCAATACACAGACTGCCAATGAGAGGTGATTTGGTGGTGTGTAGGAAGAGGCCTAACACCTTCAAAATTATCATTCTCCTCCAACTATCCACATATATGTATAATTCTAAATCCTCATCCCTCCTTGAGTATAATGTCCACATGATTATAGCGTGGCCATGCATGATGTGGAAGTTTACACATTTCAAATTATGGGATCATACATAAGATAATGTATCGCCTTTAGTGGATCATACATATATATATGGGAAAATACAACTAGAAGAATATTCTTCATTTGCTAACTCAATATGTAATCGGTTACAGCTACTTCATTTGTTAACTCGAATCTTCCCTTCTTATTAATATTAGGCTCTACTTTTCATTATCAAACTACAAATAAATCCATTTATAATATTTAGAGGATAGAACCACACTCCCCTCATAATTTATAAGATAAGCTACCCTGCATAGGTCTCAATTTTACAAGGAGTCTCTGAGGAAAATCAAGCTCAAACAGATAGGGCTAAGATTCAATCCTCCTCTCCCACTACATCCCACACCTCTAGTAAATTTGGACGAGGAAAAGGAGAAGGAAGATTTGAAAGAAAATAGACAAAAATGTAGGGTTATAGCATTTCAAAGGTGTCATTACTCATTTTGTGTCATATGACCTTTAGGATGCTTGCAAGGAACAAAAATAATGGGACAAAAAAAGAGGTAGGGTAAATGACATAATGCACATGAGACATTTTTTATTCTATAATATATATCTCTTTTCACCCCCTTCCTCTGTCTCTCAGGTGCATAATTAGATATTTGGGTAGGAAAACCAACATCAAGTGGTTTCTTATCATTTATTTCAAACTCCTTATAACCCTTAACTCATATTTCTTACAATCATTAAAATTGAACACTCTAACATATAAAAACATAATTTTAATCCTTATAACCCCTTAAACTTTACCCTATTACCCTTCATCAATAACCAAACTAAACTTGTAATCCCAATGGCACATAAACCTTATCTATAAACTCCTAAGAATGTATCAACCCTAATTCCTATGACCCTTAGTTACCCCCTATGACTCCTAACCACAATCCTTTGTAACTCATAACCCATTTAAGCATTAACACCAAAAATAATGATATAGCACCTATTCCTTAACCTTTATAATCTTAGACAAATAACACGAATAAACATTATTATTATAACCTCTAGCCTTTATAATTCTAACACCTAAACTTTTTAATTCTAACACCTAAACTCTAACATTACATACATCTCCTAACCCTTACTTTGAATAACACCTATAACTCCTAACTCCTAATTGTTATAACCCCTGTGAATTTTCACCCTATAATAACCATTATCCACAATGAGTACCCCTAACCATATGACACATGTAATTTTAAACCTTTAATGAATTGTAAATGATATAATTAACCTAGAACACATATGAACTTATAAAAAATAACCCTTAGAACCTCTATCAAATCTATCTGGTAACTCCTAAGAATGTATCAACCCTAAATTTATATGACCCTTAGTTACCCCCTATAACTCCTAACCACAATCCTTTGTAATTCATAACCCATTTAACCATTAATACCAAAAATAATGATATAACACCTATCCCTTAACCTTTATAATCTTACACAACTAACACCAATAAACATTATTATTCTAACCTCTAACCTTTATAATTACAACACATAAACTTTGTAATTCTAACACCTAAACTCTAACATGACATACATATCCTAACCCTCCCTTTGCATAACACCTATAACTCCTAATTGTTATAACCCCTATGAATTTTCACCCTATAATAATCATTATCCACAATGAGTACCCCTAACCATATGACTCATATAACTTTAAACCTTTAAGGAATTGTAAATGACATAACTAACCTAGAACACATATGAACTTATAAAAACTAACCCTTTGAACCTCTATCAAATCTATCTCGTAACTCCTAAGAATGTATTAACCCTAAATTCATATAACCCTTAGTTAGCCCCTATGAATCCTAACCACAATCCTTTGTAACTCATAACCCATTTAACCTTTAAAACCAAAAATAATGATATAACACCTATTCCTTAACCTTTATAATATTAGACAGCTAACACCAATAAACATTATTATTCTAACCTCTAAACTTTATAATTGCAACACCTAAACTTTGTAATTTTAACACCTAAACTCTAACATGACATACATATCCTAACCCTTACTTTTAATAACACCTATAACTCCCAATTGTTATAACCCTTGTGAATTTTCAACCTATAATAACCATTATCCACAATGAGTACCCCTAACCATATGACTCATATAAACCATATTATTGCAATGTTTTATTCCACATAAACCCAAAAAACTAACCCCTTAAACCTCCAATTTCTAACATATATCAGTGCATAACTCTTACAATTCTTAATCCCTAGCCCTTATCAACACAAATACATATAACCCTTAAACCTAAATAATATAACATACAACACCAAATGAGGAAACCTCATATTCTCCTTAAAACTAACCCTAATGCTTATCCCTTAACCCCTACTAATCCCTAGGACTCGAAGGATGTTGGTTTGGATGCTTCTATGGGTGTTAAAATAAATACTTGAGATTTTGAATTTTTGCTCTAACCCATCCACCCCCTGATGCTAAGACAAAGGTGTCCATAACGTTTGGATTCTTCTATGGGTGTTAAAATAAATACTTGATATTTTCCATTTTTTATATGACCCATCCACCCCCTGATGCTAGGAGAAAGGAGTCCATAATCTTTTTGAAAGCTTTGGATTCCTTATAGATGTGGGAGGGGACTGTTATCCATTTTTTAAAAGGAACAACGAACAAACATTGTACTAGGTCTAGACATGGGTAATGGTGACCTGTGAATGGGGCCAACGTTGAAAGTTTTTCAAATTGTTTCTGTATGCACTGAAATTTTACATGGATAGACTATTTTCATGCCTTAATGATATGGGAGGGTTTCTGGACTAAAATTTGTCTCTCACACCCACTTGTTTCCATAATCAATTCATCAATTCAATGTGGTTCATATGACAAATATTTATATAAACAAATTTTCCTAGAACAATCCACATTTATGGTGTCATGGGAGGTGGGATTCCCTACAAATGATTTGGGGTGATTTTTTTCAAATAAGGGTTGTATGTGGTTGTTTGCAATTCAAAGGAATAAGAAACATATCTTCTTGAGTAAGTGCTAAATAATTATTTTCAAGATAAACTTCTATATGTTGATGGAAGTATATCTCCTATAGTTATTCCTAACCCCATAAGTGAAGTTGGGCATACAAGGGAAAAAACTAATTTTAAGATTTTTCTTAAGCCTATGAGAAATGTGTCTATCATATCCAACCCAAGCATGTTTCCTACTATCCAATCATGAAATTATAAGTGTTTAGATACCCAAGAATCAATTGTTGGACCTATTATTAAAACTAGGCGATCTAAGGTGGTGGGTGCAACAGTGAAGAGTTTGTTAAAGATAAATACACAATAAAATATTTTGCAATATGATGTTAGGGAAGACCTTTTAGATATTTCCTTACCTCCAACTTTAGAATTTTCTTAAAACACATCAATTAATCACACTCTTTCGTGCATGGTTCAATGTTAAACCATTTCTTACAATTGGATAACTTTTCCCCTTTTGCCGTAACAACTGTGTAATTTCCCCCTCTAAAATGCTCATGTACTTGAAACTGGCGCACATAAATGACATGTGAATGGGGCCAACGTTGAAATATTTTAAATTTGTACTTGTATGCACTGAAATTTGACATGGTTAGACTAGACACATGCATTGACGGTATGGGAGGGTTTCCAGACTCAAACATGACTCACACATACAATTCAACAATCAAACAAGAAGTCTATAGAATAATTAATGTGAATGGGGGCCATGGATGTTTGGCATGGATGCATTGGCAACATATTTCGTAGCACACTGGTGTTTAAATTGTTTCTCTCAAATGCCAAACTAGGTCAGGCTGAAATTTGGATAGAAAGTCAACAAGGATATCATCTTCCTCCACAAAACATTTCAGAGAAACGGACTTCACCATCTGGGTTTTATGAATGGGGAAAATGGGTTTATTGGAAACACATTCATAGTGCACTGGTGTTTAAATTGTTTATCTCAAATTCCAAACTAGGTCAGGATGAAATTTGTTTCTCTCAAATGCTAAACTAGGTCAGGCTACAATCCTACCTACTATTTTAGTTATAGTCTCCCCTTAGTTTCAATTCTCCTTAATTCTCCTAACAATCTCTACTTTGTGTGGTGTGGACCTTATATGTCCTATTTACTAAGCATGTTTCATTCTATCCTTTCCACTACCACGACATGGTTGTATTCAAAATTCATAATGATGAGTCCAACAATCCCTGAACAAGCTAGTTGACTCACCCTCTAGTCATTTTCCACCACATTTACTTCACTTCAAATCTTCTCAGATCCTTTTCAAATGACAAGCCCGACTTTAAGACCATCTCCAAAACGTTTTTTTTTAAGTCTCCCCGGGCTCAAGGGTCCATGAGCTCATGGAGAATTTCCTCCTTCCTCTCTCATGTCATTCCAACATCGAATTTTCCTATTTTAGTTGTTCATGTTTATTTCCTTTTATCTCATGGAGTTTAGCTATCCATTTTCCATTTTGGTGCATATGCATGAATCACTTCTCACCAATTCTTGGGATTGTATCTTGTTCTTCAAGTTCTCAATCTACATAATGACTTAAGAAGTGGGTGATGGTAGATTATATAGACTATGCATTGAGTAATGGATATTTAATTGTCATTAATTTGAAAAAGTGTTCATATCTTTCCATAAATTTCAAAATAAACCATATCTTTCCTAAAATTTTGAAAAAGTAATTGGATGGTGTGGAAATAAAAACAATTTTAGAGTGCATTTACTATTGGATTGCCATCATTACTGGATTACCATCATTACTAGAAGGAACAATTTCATTAACAAAACCCAAATGATGGAATAACATAACTTTCCAAACTCTCAAATTAAGCCCTTTTACTTACCCCTTATCCCCTATTTCCATCATTTCAACTTTTATGACTTGATGTGATTATTAAATGCATACGATTGTCATTAACGATGACCCACAACTATGGACATGAACTTTCAGGTTTTATGGATACCACCATAGCTCTATAGTGTGATGATGCAACTCAAAGAGATTATCTTGAAATGACTTGACTATTTTGAATGAGAATTCCCCTATCCCCCTGACTACAAAGGTGGATCTTAATTCCCATGAATATTGAAAGAAACTTACAAATTCTAACCATTTATTCTCGAATCAATTAACTCAATACTTACTTAGCCACAAGGTTAAGTTTTATTAAATTAATACAAGTCGATTGACTATCCCTTTCATAGGATCTACCCTTATTGAATTAACTGTGAAAGCATAAACAATAATAATCTGTAGGTCATTTTCAAGAGATTCCCAACTTAGTTTTGAGTAGGACTGAAAGGTTTCAGGCGAGCACCATTCACCATCCCTTCTTAATTGTTCTATGAATATGAGCCAACTTTACTGCTATCAAATTCCATATGGTTATGAATAAGAAAGGTCCTAGCCAACGCATTTTCAACTTACTGGGTTGATTGAGGTACCTATTATTGTATAGCAATTCAAAGTCACTTTTCCTCAATATCCTCCAATAATATTGTTTTCTTCTTTCTTTTTTCTTTAGAAAATTTATTAGTTGCTTGCTTCTCTTTTGAGGTTATTTTGGAACTTTAATAGGGTGGATTTTGGGAGAGAAGGACTAAATGGTTGTCAAATTCCCTTTATGATCTCTAGAAAGGAGTCATCTTCCAACCAATATGGGTTTATGTTGAAAGGGTCCGGGGGATTTTCCTAGAGGGATTTAGTTCCAAGATGATAAGGTTATGGGATGAGTCGCCATTCGAAAGTACCATTGCTTGAACTGAATATTTTCATCCAAAAAGGATTTAGAGGTCACTAAACAATCTGAGATATTGGCCACCTAAGCTTCCCATGTTCTCATATTCTTCCAAATAAAAGATATTTTTACGGGTTGTATATTGTGCAACCTAGCTCACTCAATTTTGGAAATTTGAATAAGCCTACGAGGGGATCCATTTGATTTGTTGGGCCCCAAATTTCATAATACCCTAGACTAAAATGTATGTCTTCTCATAGCAACACTAAACTGAAGTGGAACAAATATTTTTCTAGGGAATTTTCCTAAAAGGTCTGTCTATATACATAAGGGTCATAAATGTCAATGCAATTGAACTCCTTAGCTAGATATCTATAGAATAAAGAGGTCTATGTAAGGACTAAGGGGAAGGCCCATGATTTTATGAGTTTTAATTAGATTAACACTATTAAGGTTATATAATAATTATATTAATTATATATAATATATATTATAAAATTAATATAACAAAACAAACAAAACAAAACAAAACAAAACAATAAAATATAATTATATATATATATATAATATAATATAAAATAATATAAAATTTAAAACATAAAAAATCAAATGAACAAAACCAAACATAACATAATATTTCCCCCTTGCCTGCGCCATTGATCATAGCTTCACCTAGCTATTGGAGGAAGTATAACATTGAACAAACCCTACGAAAGTTCATAGATTCTACTTGGAGGAGCTGGTAGAGCACCGCCCAAACCTGCAACACAGATTAAGGATTATTTTTGAGCCTAAGGATTTGATCGATCACTAGTTACGAAGCTATTTGAGGTCCACTAGTCTCGCCCGTGCCCACACCATTGATCATAGGTTCTAGTTGTTGCAAGAGGTATACCATTTCCCAAACCCTACCATATACTCTAGTTGGAGGAGGTAGACCATTTCCCAAACCTTGTGACAGTTCAGAGCTTCTACTTGGAGGAGATAGAGCACTGTCGAAACCCTGTGACATAGACAAAGAAAGAGAAAATGAGACCAAGGGGATAGAGGAGCATTGATAGAGGAGGCCAACTATCCTTAGTGTGATAGAGAAGCATTGATAGGGGAGTCCAACCAACCATAGCGTCGATAGAGGAGGCAACAATGTCATCAAATCAGGTAATTTTTCCCATTCTAGGTCAGCAATGTAAGAAGTGTTTTAACAATAAGAATATAGTGTTTGAAACTTCTAAATTTTTTTGGTTCCTTTCACACGTTGGTTGGATTATTTTGTAAATGGTCTTTCCTACTTAAGAGTGACATATTCAATTGATTGTTTGGGAATAATTGTCTAGTTGTTGACCGTTAAATCGTCAGACCATGAATACATGAGTAGATGTGTAAATATCCTATGCAATTTTGAAACAAATAAGGCATGCATCAAAACCACTCGAAATCAAAGGGATAAGCATTTGAAACTTTGGTTGTTTTCCTCATGTCATAATTGAAATCTTGAGAAACAAAATTTTGATCCTGATGTTGCTGCTCATATTACACATAAAGGGCAGATGCCATACAACTGTTATTTTGTACAAATGCATATCATTGGTTATTGTATAAGCACCATATTCAATACCTTCAAACAATTTCTCCTTCCAAACCTCCACTTTACAAAAAGTCTCTTCTAAAAATCACAATATATAGCATCCTTAAAATGCAGTAGGTTAAGGCTTTAATATTTCATAATAATGAAAATATATTCTAGTCTCTAAAGAAAATGAAAAATCTATAGAAAAGACACCTTAAATTCCAAAATACATTTAAAAATGTGGGGGATAACCTTGAGCAATTACCCTTGGACGAAATTCATTCAGCAATTTGGAAAATTATTTTCCTTAAAGAAATCGAACCCTGTAGATCGAAAATAACCTAAACACTACAGTGACCGTTTATATCTTAACAAATGATGTTTTTCATTGAATCTGAGCACTAAAATCCTCCACATGTATTACAAGATCTCCTCTACAGAGCTGATGATTATATTGAAATGTTTAACTAGACGTCTTTGAAAAAACCCTAGTTTTCCAACTATGACCTAAAACAAGGAAAAGCGCCTCTAGTTCTCCCATAAATCTAAAAGCATAATGCAACAAGCTTTCTGGTCTTCCAAAACTAACTATTTAAGAGAATATTTCCCAACTTACTGCCTAGAATAGTTTTCCCATATATATAATATGGCCATGTATATAAAAACAAGGCTACCTAGAAATCAAGGCCTGGATAAAACTGGAACACCTCTAGATCATGTTCTTTTGTCCAAAATGAAAAATTGTGCAAACAATGGAAAAAAACTATTTTCTAAATATAACAAAAACAACACCTTTCAAATTTGGATCTTGGAACTGCGCCTAAACTTCAAGATAAACTATAGTCTTTAATTGTGGAAAAGGAAACTAAAAATGGAAGGACATTTTTAATTAAAGAAAGCTAAATCTAGAGTTTTCTAAGGCTGGAGCATGCATCCTCCACCTTTACATAATATTCAACTTATGCAACTATATGCAACTATGCAACTCTATGAAACTATAAAAGAGAATACTCACACCCCAAAGCATACCAAGATAACAATAATAGGATGCCAAGTATGATATGAATCAAGTAAACAAGGACCCCAATAAGTTTGTTACATACAATATAATCAAGTATATTATCCAAACAAAACATGGGTTCCCTAAATATTTGCTCGCTAACTTATCTTCTCATTTTTTTGAGTGTTGGTACCACAAACTTATATTCGCATGATAATGTATCTTCTTGTTTTAACGAGTGTAGGTACCACCAAATAGGTATCTGTCGAATATATCTTTCTCGAGTGATGATCAAGATATACTGAGAGAGGTTGAAAGTCAGACTTGTTGTACTAGATCTATCAGTTCTAGATCAACTAGATCTGAAAAGGTAAGGAAAATCTTTCGTATACGCATGCAATTTTTTATTGCCAATGAAGGGTCATGTAATTATGATGCTGAGATAATATGTGACATTGAGTTTACCTTGAGCTATAAATATCTAGTGCAATAATGGGAACCTAAGGCGCTACCTGAAGTGAACACATATTTTGATCTAAAAATGAAGAAGACTTCTATTATTGAAATTATTTGCAAGTAAAATTTAATGTGTTAAAATGAAAATGGATCAACTTTGCAACACAACTTTAATAGGATTTACTCATTCAAGATGCATGTAAACAACAACAATAACAGTGAACAAAAAAAGTATAACACAACAAATGATAAAGGAGTTCAGCCCTCTCTTGGGCTACATCTCTTGGTCCAACTTCTAATGGATCATTTGTATTATTTTCTCAAAGTGCTCAAAAATGTGCTTTACAATGCCCAAAATGCCAAATAGGCTGCTCCAATGGCTTCAGAACGTCCAAAAACCCGTAGCAGGGCTTTTTCGACACCTTGTTTGGCCAAAAAATGAAGAAGATAGGCTTCATGGAAGTCCCCCTTCAAACTTGTTGTCTCTTCATCTACAAAACACACCCTTGTTGGCTCAACCTAGCCCACACACATATTTAAGCGTAAAAACTTAGCACCGGGTGCAATTGCACGAATGGTACAAACTGTCGAACGATTACGCACTGGCCCTTAACCGTCCAAGGCCCATGGGCACATAGCTGCCATATGACCTCACACTCATATAAAAAAGGGTTGAGTCCAAACCACAGGACAACGGTCGACGCACTGGTGGTTCTATGCACAACACATGTGACCGGGCTATATTAAAAGGGCTATGTTAATACACATGTGCGCACCCGTGGTCATATTACAACACATACGACAGGGGTTTAGTTTGAATGTGCACTCAAAGGTCTAAACCGTGGCCATATTACAATATAACATAACCACGGGCTAGGGCTAGGCCCCAGCCCGACCCCCCGCCCAAACTTAAAACATTTGAATTCAAATAGAATCTGCACCATATAGTGTTAAGAAACACTATGGTGGCGTGTTGGTTGGTGGTCTTTGCCAAAGATTTTCACGCGGGTGGAGGTCACAGGGTCGAATCCGTTGGACTCCAAATAAATTTTAAGCCAATATATAGGGGACACGTGGCGTCCATTGATTGGTCCACGTGTCGCCATCCCATTCGCTGTAAACAAGCTATGTCACCTACCAACTGTACAAATAGATTCCTGCCACATGTTGTATGGCCTGCCATGTGTCGTATGGCCTGCCACATCAGCATTCATATAGACTGTACGGATTGTACAGTTAGCATCCCTTTTTTTGCCTATTTGTCATTTGGAACAGAACGTGATATCTCTCGCTCCCGACGTCTGTTTGAACCCAAATGAGTTGCGTTGGGTTCATAACGATGAGGCCTATGCTCTCGTTCGATTTGAAGTGATTCCGAGCACTTTGAATTTTTGAGCAAAATTTGATCCCCTGGATCACACCTCCCCATTGGAAAGATTTTGGACCTCCAAAAGACTATTTTCAGTCTATCTGAAGATGAGGGTATAGCTCCCTCACCTTTCCAAACTCAATCAACTTGGATTTTCTTGGATTTGTACCTTGAAGACCGACTCGAAGATACTCCACATTTCCTCATTTTGAAGTTCACATTCTCCTGTCAAGGATGGTGTCTTCATGTAGTTTTGTAAGATATTCTGGAGAAAAATCATCTATAGAAGGAATCTGAACATGCTCTCCTTGATCATCCATCAAAGGAGGCTCATACAATTTCAGATTCTCAACATTAACAACTGCATACATTTGCATATAAGGAGGAAAATCTAAACGAAAGACATTGTTACCAATCTCTTCAATAATCTTGAAAGGACCATATTGAATTGGTTTCAATTTTTTACCTTCTCCTTAAAGCCTCTCCTTACTGATGTAAAGTCAAACTTCATCTCCAACTTGGAAACTGTGATAAACATGATGCTTTTCATGTCTCGTCTTATACTTGGCTTGACTCTTTTCCAACTGCTCTTGCACCATTTGATGTATCGACTAAATTTGTTCAATGAACTTTTATTCCCTATCAATGTCATATTGACCATCAATAGCAATATCCTTCCCAAAGATAAAATCTAAAGGAGATTTGGGCAAATAGCCAAAACATGCTTCAAATGGCGACGTTTGAGTTGAAGAGTGCTTAGCTCGATTATAAGCATGTTGAATGTAGTGTAAATGCTCATCCCAAAGTTTAGGATGCTTGCGGCAATAAGCACGAAGAAGATGCACCACTGTTTGATTTACCACTTCTGTCTGACCATCGGTTTGTGGATGAAAAGTTGTGCTCTTTTTCAGTTTGGTGTCCATGATTGCCCATAAACTCGACCAAAAACTTCCAACAAATCGAGAATCCCTATCAGAAATAATGGATTTAGGCAATCCAAAATGCACCCAAACATTTTGAAAGAACATTTGTGTCGTTTCTTCAGCTGTAACCTGCTTCATACAAGGCATCAAAATACACATTTTGCTAAATCGATCAACCACAACATAAAGATAATCATGATTTCATCTAGACATACGTAGACCTCCTACAAAGTCCATAGAAATACTTTCCCAAGGACGAGAAGGAACTGGAAGTGGAGTATACAAACCCAACTTTCGATTGCTAGGTTTACTTGTGGCACATAACGAACA
>JZKD02S2155932.1:305440-328420 GCA_000966675.3 Picea glauca
GTAAACAAATCAGAGAAGAGAAAGGGAGAATATGTATTGATAGGAGTGAATAAAGATAATAATATGAATAATGGAGTGGAGAGTGCACTCTAACAAATGAAAGAAGAGAAAGGGAGAATATGTATTGATAGGAGTGAATGAACATAATAATATGAATAATGGAGTGGAGAATGCACTCTATCCTAGTTGAATGATACTTGCATCCAACATGTCTCATTGTAATGTATGTTGTGATAGTTGTGTCTTCTCACCATAATGCATGTTTCTATCTCCATCATGGGATTCCTAGAGCACCACCGATCATTCATGATCCAACACATAGTAGTCAAGAATCCCATCCATTGCTAATGTGTGCAAGTACCATATGATTAACTAATAATTCGTATCCTTAATTATGAGCTATCAATATTTACTATCACCATATTCTTCTAGTGCATGTAGATTTATATTTGAATTTGGAAATATTAGTGAAGAATTCAAGAACTATTTACATGCAAAAGTTATCTACATTCACCACTTTATGAGCTATCCCAACATTGTTCCAATTGTGGATTTTTGAGAGGTGATTAGGTCCCACATTTTATTTACCTAGTTTAACCACCACTTCAAAATCAAACTCCTAAAATAGTAGAGAACATCGATAGAATTAACCTTCCAAAATTGTATTGTTAACCAAATACTTGACCACTAAATTATCAATAAACAACTTGAAGGACTGGTCTAGAAGATAATACTTGACATTTTGTAGCATATACGCCATCACTAGGCCTTTTCATTTCATGGTTGTGTAATTACAATTTTTTTCTAGAAAATTACCTTGGGTGGTGTAGCATGTGTTCCCCTAGCTATGCCAACATGTTCCCAATGCAACGGTAGTGGAATCCACATGGACATGGAAAATTTTTGACCTATTAGGAAAAACAAGAATTGGAGCCATAACCATCCACCGTTTTAACTTGGAAAAACCCTTTTCACATTCTACCATCCATACAAATGGGACACCTTTTCATATTACTTCCTCCTTATACATTATTAGTTGAGCATGCCCCATGATAAATATATGGTAATACCCTACATGACCATAACACAGGGACATTCTCTAGTGCATACATATTCTAAAATTACTATGATTTTCATTAGTTTGACTAAACATCCTTCCTTGTAGATAATATGATCTAAGAGGATGTTGAATGCAGTGTAGAAAATGAAATTCTTAATATTTAGGTACATCTAGATCAATCAACGCCTTTCCATCACCAACATTAGTTTATCCAGGTGACCCTTTAGCAAGATATACAATGCCAATAATTGAAAATATAGCTCAAGGAAATTATGGATATACTCAATGAACATAACAAACATGATTCTAGAGAACATAATTGATGCATTAATTGGGCCAAAGGGCATGAGATTGTATGAATACAATCACCATTTCATAGAAAACATGGTGTTCATCTTATCCTCCTTGATGATTTAGATTTTATGATAGCCAAATAATGCTACTATGAAGGTGTAAGGTTCATTCCTTACCACTTTCTTGGTAATCTCATGACTAAAATGTTTATGAAAGGGATCATGTATGTAGGCCTGACTCAATCTAAAAAATTGCACAGAAAAATTTATTCCACCTTTTTCACACCCTAGATGACTATTAGACTAATCGAATCTTATTGTTCCACTGAAAATATCTAAACAATAGTTAGAATATCACATATCTCTTGTTTATCATATTCATTATAATTTGAATGCATCCTATTTAGGAACTTCTTGGTAGATTAGGTATCAGGCTTCAATTTTGTATTCATCTCCCATTGTTCTCCTCTCACTCTTTTCATATCAAAGATGCTACATGGGAATAGGTGAGTGCACTCTCAAATAAAATATACAATGTCTGCAATGATGTTTTCATACAAATAGTCCCCAATAATATCCAACTTAGACACATCCTCCATACTGAAATTGACTATTTGTCTTCAATATCCCATGATAGTGAACTAAATAGTTTGTATTCTTGGATTATGTGACTACATGGTGCACCTCTATTTATTCAAACCACAGAGAATGAAATTCTTTTGTGACATCATCCTCTACAAAATCTATGGTCAAACATTATGGTAGTCTCATTAGTGGGAAACATTGAATGTGTTTTATATCCCCACTAATCAACATATCCTCCTCACAAAGTTGAAAAGTGTCATAGAACTTAAATTGTAGTTGTGGTTAGTAGGTAATATATCATTGCATTTTTCTTCTATAATTACCAATTCTTCAACAATGACTCTAAGATGGGCACATATTTATGCGCCCACTACTAAATAGAAATTCCCTATGTATACTAGTGAGTTTCACAATGACTCACATGCTCCACTAGATAAGAAGTACCATTGAATTGTAGGGACTATTTGGAAAGATTGATTTATGTTCATGATCCCAATCAATCCATTACAATACAAGGTAAGGATATTTTCCATCTACTATGTCAATGAACTCAATGTAAGCATAAATATTCACACAATCGAGAGAAAATTCCATCTACGCCAATTTGACAATGGGGAAAATGTGTGATTAGTTCACCAACTACCACTAGATCGACAAGTGAACCCAATTTGGTCATCCCATGAGTTCCCATGATTACTTCAGTAGGATGTTAACATCCAACCCGAAGTTGAGCATAACTACTCACACTTCATATAATTGAATCAATGCATTTAAGATAAATTATTTTCCATACCTCGTTCACTAGACATGGTTTAAGGGCCTATCTTGTGCCTCTATTGGTTACTCTAAAATTGGCCCAAGGACCTCCCTTAACTTTTTTGTGGATTTATCGTTGTCTATTATCTATAGAAAAATTTTCAAAAATTCTTTGACTTCATCTTCCCCTATATACACTAGTAGAATCATGCATTGGCTTGGTGGCCAAATTATGGAAGGTTTTCTATTTCTTGCATTCATAGTAACTACGTTTCTAGCATGAATATCTTCCTGTATCACCTTAATTACATATTTAAACTAACCTTTCTTTCATATTACATCAAACCTCGATGCTCACTATAAAGCTTGATATATGGGTCCTTGATTTTCATCTCTCATGTTTGTTCTAGAATTGCCTCCAAACTAGGTGACAAATTGATATATGGATCCTTGATTTGCATCTCTCATGTTTTTGTTATAATTGGCTCCAAACTAGGTGATGATATTGATCCCAATGTATGCACAACCTACTATATTTTGACAATGGATATAAAGCTCACAATTCATCATATTACCACTACTCTATCTCATATGTATTGTTCCTCCCATTTATTAATCAATAGTACACAATCATGTGTATTATGTATTGTCTTTTGGTAGTACCCACATCAAGGATGGTGAGGATATAAGTAATTCCTTTCAATATACCCCACTTCATTATAATTATAAAATCATGGTGGGACATGATTCACTTAATTCCATAGGGTCCTATTACCCTAATTCTAACTATGTCCCCCATCCACTCCCATGGTTAAATCCATTGTGGACAAGTTCTTCTCAAACCTTTCCATTAGTGTAGATATTTCACAAAAATCCTTTTTATTGTTAATGTTTACCTAATATAAGTTTCAATTCACAATGCTACAATATTAATAAATTTTTATAGCATTAAGAAATGGTGGATATCATACCTATTGTTTTAGAATATCTCACAAATCCCAACATCCAAATTTCCTACAAATGGGTGAGCCACAACAATAGTATATCTTGGAACCATGGGGAAATTAATCTATATATGACCTTTTATATTATACATTGTACACCATACTTCCTCCCTACTATTGTACATTACTTTTTCTAGCTCTTAATTTTTCTTAGAAAATAACATTAACTTGTATTAAAATTGATCCAAAATTTTCTCAGAAAATGATATTAACTTGTATTAAAATTGATCCAATCCCCGAGACAACCCTAGAATGGATGATTCAATGAGTCTCTTAATGGACTCAAGCCACATTGAAATTTCTAATATTTTTTTTCATGTGATTAGTTTTTATTATAACAATGCTAAGGTAACAAGCCATCGATAATCCACTCCTTATCCTGGACCTCCTCAATCATGAATAATTGGCTCATTACATCTTGGAAGCACTGGTCATAATCTATTATAGTTTATTTGATCTTTTGTTTAATATATTTTAATCAACAATACTTTATTTCTCATACTTCATTTGTGAAATTTTAATGTCGTGTTTGTTGTTCAATTTCAACATTCTTTGCATCCACCATTGTCAATATTTCGAGCAACTTGAGCTTCCAAATCCTCCATCAAGTCCTTTCACCTCCCATGTTGGGATTACACTTCCATATAAATCAGGCTTGAGAGAATACCGTGTTCCACCATTACCATCTTCAACTACACATAAATTTACTCAATCAATCTTATGTGTGTTCCTTGCATAAAATATCCTTTCACCTCTCATGTTGGGGTTACACTTCCATATAAATGAGGCTTGAGAGAATACCTTGTTCCACCATTACCATCTTCAGCTGCACATGCATTTACTCAATCAATCTTATGTGTGGTCCTTACTTAAAATATTCTAGTACTGTAGTCAAATAATGATCACATTCCACCATGAATTAGAAAGCATAACATTCAATGAATACTTTTAACCAAAATTGAATCACTCGGGGTCAAATTATGGTCATACAATGAGATATTTAACAAATTCTTATTGTCCACCCAATTCTTAGCTATGAAAAAAATGATAATATTGCTTCTCTACAAATATTTCCAACTATTCATGTATATTTGCTTGAAAATTTTCCCAAAAAGTCTCATGTAAACACACAAATAAGTTCTTATACTTATATATTGCTAAAACCTCACCTACATATGCACTTTCTTGGAACACATACCCATGTACTGACACTTCCAAATAATCTTGAGGCTCATCTTTTGATGGCCTCCACTACATCTCTTCCACTCTACATTTGCAAAGGTCATGACAACCAAAACCATGTTGATGGCTTGTTTATAGATCCAAGGTCCAAAAAATGTGTAAAAAAAAGGTCCACAATAATATAGTATAAAGATGTATCCAACCTTTCGAAGAAAGGAGGTCTCACATGAGCCATGTTTGATATTTTCCAAGTAATTAATGTGTAGAGTAATGTAACATAGTGGGAATGTACAATCCATTTTTTAGCATTTAATCAAATACATCTAAGCAAACAAAAATACATGTATGCACAAATATCACAAAAATTTAAACATCATCAAGATACACCATAAAAAAGTAAAAATGAGTAGCCTCGTAATGCAGTCCCATTATATTAAGTAAAGTATGGATTACATATAGGGATTATGCCTTTTACATTACTACAGTTCAAAAATCTCATAGTCGGGAAAACCTACACATCTTATAGTATGGAAAACTATCTTTGTAGGGCTATGGCCATTCTTATTTCTCCACGACCTCAACTCATACATGCACTAGATATCGAAGTTCTATTGTTGAGCATGTTGGACTACCTATAAAGGTCAATGCTTATGTTTTTAATTTTAAATACTTGTGATGAAATATGATAAATACTGAATACACCATTTTCTGCTTGACTCAAAGCATTTTCCTTTTTTTCAGGATCTTGAAGGATGATGGCCCATGAAATAAATAGCATATTAGTTATATATTATAGAACTTCATAGCATGCTTTTGATTGAATTAGTAATGTGAATTTAGACAATGCAAGGCATAACCAAATTTCTTCTCTAGCAAAACATTCTTCTTAAGTAGGTTATAGAAAATGGAAATGCATCTATGTATTATTTTATCTATTTTAATACAAGATAAGCATGGTGCACTACTTGGAGTTTCTTTGTGCTTTTTGAGATAGATTTTCATGAACATGTTGGGGACTTTCTCTTGACTAACTTTCTTGTTCATGGATGAGAATTAGACCCACGAAAACTAGGTGTAATCTTCTAAACAAATTTAGCATGCTTTAAGGGTTTTTGAGGTGATGTTTCATGGCACATATTACGGGTCTTGAGATATTATTGGATAAGTTTTTGGATGGTTCCTCTCTCATCCACAAGAGAAGGAAAATTCAAAGAGATAGGGGGATTAGTTATTTTTGAGGCCTCTCACTTCTTGCACTTGCACTTCAGTATTCCACATTCTACTCCCTCTTAAGTGAGATTGGACTTTTGGTATGAATGATATTATTCAACAGTATACAACCCACCCACTGTGATTTAAAAAACAATCCATTATTTTCCAACATATATACCTTGGACTCCATTTGACATTCCCTTCCTCCGTTTCAGGTGTATGCTAGTATTACTACATGACCATTACCTAGATTTTGAACCTTTTGGACATTGTTGAAACTCTCGCTCCAATACTAGCACAATCAAATTGGTTGATTGTAACATATATGGGTTCTACCTATGTTCCCATGTCTCAATAGCTTTATAAGAAAACATGTATTAGGCCCATGAATTCTCTCCTAACCTTGGCATTATAGAAATAAGGGTTATCTTTGATCAATAAATGTTCCTTTGCTTTGTAGGCCGACTGATCGACATAGCCTCAAAATAGCCATATTCAAGTGTAAATACACGTTCCTTTCAGAGATAAAGGCTGGAGTTTGGGGAATCTTTGTATTCGGTGGTATGACCCCAGAGGAACAATCCAACCTGGGTGCCTTCATATGGAGGGAGCCCGAAAAAATCAATGCAATGAGTTCACAAGCGCGAAATCATGCCTTTATATGTTTGATTTATTGATACCGCATATCACCATGAACAGGGTCGTAAATGAACATGCTCATAAATAAACAGGTTCATTTCTCGGGTGCATATGGTCAAGCTATATTCAATTTTCTTTTTAAACCTATAGAAGGCATGGCAATAGCAACGCAAGTTCGTCACAAGCCATTGATGAGTTTTTACTCTGCCAAATTTTTTCGTCTCTATTGCCATGATTTTTCATCACACCTTTCCAAGTTTTTTCCTCGTAGGTATGGCATTTGCATCGTAAGGTATTGGTGTTTTTTTACTCTAACAAGATGTTTCGTCTCTATTGCGACGATTTTACATGACAATGTGCGACGCTTTTTCATCATAAGTATGGCATCTACGTCGTAAGGTGTTGGTGTGTTTTTACTCTCACAAGATGTTTTGTCGCTATTACAACGATTTATCGTCGCAACGTGCGACGCTTTTTCATCGTAAGTATGGAATCTGCATTGTAAGGTGTTGTTGAAGTTTGTTCTTTAGCATGATTTTTTGTCGTTATTGTGATGATGTTTTGTCACTATTTTCATGATTATTAAGGTAAACCTATATTTAAGATGATGACACGTGGCATCCTTATGAATACCTGGTGCGTGGATATAGCGACAAAAAATAGTCTTTGCTTTCGTGGAAAGTGCAACGAATATGTGTGGCAATAGAAACGAAAAAATGTGGCAAATTTGGTCATATGTAGTACAAGTCACCTTCCACAACCAACTTAGAGAATTCCTCCGTGATTGTGATTTCTAGATCGTATTCAAGGGTGAGTAACTCAACTACACTGTTTCTTTCAATTCCCATGAATCCAACATAGTTCCATAAGATTTCTCCTTTCTCATCGTGGATGACTCCTCCATAGCTAGCAAAGTCGCAGTTGAAATTTGATGCTCCATTAATGTGGATTTGAGGAACCCAACTTTGGGTGTAGACCAATTTTAAGGGATTGAAGCACAATACATCCTAATTGGGAGGGGAGGGGGTTGACTAGGTGGAGTGAGGTTCCAAACATTCAAGATTAATCCTTCCCTTTCATCATATTTCTAATCATCATCATACTATGTCTTCATCAACAAATTCTCCATGATATTAGTTTTGATTTTTCCCCAGACAACATCTATGCTCTTCTTAGTGTCTTTGAAAATTCTCCTATTAGGTTCTTTCTAGGTTTCCCAAAGTAAGAAACCAAGCAACAATTGCCAAATCCAATTGGGAATTTGATTGGCAAAGGCCTCTTTGAATGATTTTTCAATGGTTATTCTCACATTGCCACAATTGATATCATATTTTTTGAAGAGGGTTGCTCCTATGTCCTGTAGATTTAGAGTGAAGGGGAAACTATTGAGGAGGTGATCACTAGATTCTTCATCCTGTCATCATAGGACAGAGTAATATGGTCCAAAAAATCCTCGTTTGATTACCCAGTCACGAGTTAATATTTTTCCTCTAGCCACCAACCATATAAAAGTAGAAACCTTAGGCAACCTTGGGCCACAGGTTTTGAGTCCATATTTTCACCAAGATTTCTTCCTTCGATATTGTGTCATGTTTGCAAGCAATATGATAAGATTCTTTTAAAGTAAGGGTTCTTCCATATTTGTAACCCCACCTTAATTTGTCTAGACCTATTTTGATTTTTAGTCTCCTTTGCTAAAGTGATTCTTAGAATCCATCCCATCCTTGATCCAACAAAGTGTCATTCCATTGTTCCTTGGTCTTCCACTATCTCCTACTAATTCAGGGTTGGCTTGATCCCAGTATTGATGAATGTACATTTTTTGTTGTCTATGAAAAATTGTGCACATATTCTAACATTTATTATCATCACATAGATTAGGAAGTTATTTTCAAGAGTCATTCCACATAAAGGATGATTGTCCATCCCTTAACTCCCAAAAGAAATGATCTTTTATTAACTCTTTGTTGGCCCATGCATTTTTCCATATCATCGATACTTATTTGACCCGTTCCATCTTGATTAAATTTTGTTCCTCTATAATTACCACATATGTTATCCTCCATGATTTTTCCCTATGGTCCTTTCTCTCGATGACCCAATGCTTCCATATATTAGAACCAAAGGAAGATTTGATAAATTTTTGATCTCAGAGGCCTAAAATTCCCACTAGCTTGGGAAAGAACACCTTGTCTTATGATACTATTTCCTACTTGCATTCTGTATATGTGCCTCCTCATAAAAATGATCACTAGATATTTCTAATATCTTTTAGAATGTACTTCATAGTTACCAATACCAAGAATAAGTAGAGTGGCATAGATTGAAGTACTAATTCCACTAGAGTATCTTTTGACAACACAAGTATTCCAACAAAGGATGAACATCTTCAGTAACCACTCACACAGCCAGATCAAATATCAACACACCGATGTTTCAGCATGGTTAAACCCCTATGGTGAAACATCCACGACCCCAACCAACGTGGCCACTTGGAGAAATTTATCAATGAAAAATAAAATATTACAAAGATATTTACAATAGAGATTATCACAATTGTTCATTGACAAACAACCCTCCATGTTGTTTAAATAGAGATCATGGACTAGTCGAGTGTTAAGATAGATATCTATATAGTCATTAAGATCGAGGGGAATATGAACCGTGAGATCACTCTACGTCGGGAACATATCGTGATCGTTGGATTTCCTAACTACAAATGCATATTAATTCATACTAAAGAAACACACTAAGAAACACACTTTTACCTAGTTGATCTTAACTAACTCCTAAGTGTCTAAATATCCTAGCATCACCCCTTAAGGACAACTTTGGATAATACTAAACATATTAGAAATTAGGCGACACAATAGGAGAAGGAAGAAGGCATTAGACCCTATTCCCCCTTAATGACAGCTTCCTGAACTCTTAACATAGATCAAAGTTTGGAAAACTTCGCTTATGTAAAAGACCTTATGAAAATTTCTACAACTTTATCTTTTGTAGGGAAAAAGAGCATGAATTCAATAAATTGATCATGAATGATATTTCTAATGAAGTAGATGTGTAGCTCGATGTGTTTGTTGCGCTGGTGTTGAACTAGATATTTGGCAAGATTATGGCACTCTGATTGTTGCACGAGAGGGTTGTCATATGTTGCTGATGGAATCCAAAATCTGAAAGGATCTATCAAAATATGAAAGGATCTATCAAAATATGAAAGGATGTATCGAAGCCAAAAGACTTCTTGATATTTATTAATCGTTTCCCTGTAATCAACTTCTACTAAAGAAAGAGAAATAACCTATTGTTTCTTACATGCACAAGTGATAGTTCCTGAACCATGGATGAAAACATAACATGCAATAGACTTTTGATAATCAGGGTTTTCAACCCAATATGAATCAATGAAGCCAACCAATAAAGGAGTCCCCCCTGAACTGTAATGTATCTCGAACTGAACTGTACCCTAGACATACCTAAGTATTCATTTAGTTTCTTTCCAATGGCCTTAATGGCGTGTTTGCATATACTTGGAAAAAAGAGGAACACCGAAGAAAATATCAAGACATGTACGCGTAAAGTACAAGAGGCTACCAACTAAATGATGATACAAAATGGCATCAACTTTGGGAGAAGTACAGGTGGAAATAATTTTGAATCCATACTTAATGGGAGAAGGGGATGGTTTTGAGTCTTCCATGTGAAAGAAGTTGTTATCACTCTGTAATTTCCCAGGATTAGGAGGAAATCGGCAGGGGTAACCACAAAACCGCTTCAAGTCTTAGATCTATCCCTCCAAGACTCAGAGCGAGATATCTCTATCAAATTTGGATTTGTTTGGAATAGGATATTAGGCTAGTTATGCAGAGCATAGGATTTGTTTTTAAGAATTGGGTAGGGGAAGAGAAGAGAAACCATGAGCTATGGAGTCACCACAACAAATGATAAAAAATGCATGTCAACAGGCTAATATTTGCAGGGAAAGATAGAAAAATCACTTGATATTTTAATTTAAATGAAATGGGATAAATGGAACATGTTAATAAATCCAATTAAACATAGAGAAACTGAGAATTCTGAGTTTAATCTTTAGTGGAAAACATAAAAAACTATACCAAGCCAGAGACAAAGGGTACATTAAAACCAATTAGGTTCTTAATATTCTCAAAATAACTCACATGCATAAATTAATTATGATAACAAAGAAATGAATTTACATTGAGGGATGCACATCACCAGTCAAATTAGTCACAAGAATCTTGTAGCATCACACTGTATTACAGAAATATGAATCCATGGAGGCTCTGTGAGCTCTGATACCAATCAAGTCATGGTTCCCAACTCCTATTTTCACATTTGATTCATTATAATATGTAAAAAAAACTCTCCCCAGGCTCAGGAGGTCTAATTCAACCACCTCTGCCAAAAATAGCAAGAAATCCCCAAAAAATCTAGAACTATCCACCATGAAAGATGGGTGGAGCTGCTGAAAAAAGGGGTTAACTCAGACCTCCTTTTCTCCTCAACGGTGACACTTCTATAAAAACTTAAGGCGTTTATTGTATACGATATTGTATGGAGACAAAACCTCCTTCGGTTTCTCCAATTTCGTCTCCATATCGCCGAAACATCTCCCGCAAAATTAGGACTGAAACAAAAAAAACCAAAAATCTGAAAAATGAGGCTGAAACATGGCTTAGATTCTCCCAACTGGTGGTACTTGTGAAAAATATGGAAGAGGTTTTTTTTCTTCATCCCGTGATGAAAACAAACCTCTCTCGGTTTTTTAAAATGCATTTCCATTTGCCTTAAATCCATCTCAGAAGATGACATGATGAGCAAGAAAAAAATAGTTTTTGAAAATTTTGGGACGACGGTTTTGGAGGGAGAGTGGTTTTGGTCAGACCCCTTGGAGTGGAAAGCGGTATTGGAAAGGGGGGTTCCGAGTTCACCTTGAGGTGACACCTATCCTGGGTGGTTTTGGATATCGAACCCCGCCTCTCGTTAAAGTTCGCATGGCAAGGGCGGGTCCGAGTTGATTAATGTACGTTGATTTTGGGATGTGATGTGAGGTACATTTTTGTTTCTTGTTTTAATTTTCATTATTTTGTATTATGTTTTTTAATTTTGTTTTGTTTATTCATTTTTTTTATTATATTTTGGGATGTGATGTGAGGTACATTTTTGTTTCTTGTTTTAATTTTCATTATTTTGTATTATGTTTTTTAATTTTGTTTTGTTTATTAGTTTTTATTATTATTATTAATTTTGTTTTATATTTTCATTATTTTGTATTATGTTTTTTAATTTTGTTTTGTTTATTAGTTTTAATTATATTTTTTTTTATGTTTTATATGTTTTGTGTTTTATTTTTGTTATTTATTATATTGTAATATTTTAATTAATTTAAATTCTAAATTGTTAATTTATATATGTATTTTATGAAATATTTTATATATGTTTTATTTTTATTTTTTTTATAATTAACATTTAATTCCAATATACTAACTTAATTATTAATTAATCTAATTATTATTCTATTTTTAATTATCTTATTAAAATAACTTTATTAGGCTAATGATCATTAGAAAACACCACTAACCATTTAATATTAACTTAATTATTTGTTTATTATCCTAAGTTTGTTTATTCATGTAGGGACGAGTGGTGGGCAAGATCTAGTCAACGGGACAAATGGGCAAGGGAGTGAGGGTGCAGAGGTGGATGAAGGATGCAGTAGGGTGATGAAGGATCGGGCGAAACAGATGGAGGAGAAAATGGAATCAACCGAGCCAGATGTCTTCATCACAGGAGCAACACCAAATCAACAACCAAAGAATTGAGTTACTTATGATTATAGGTCTCCAACAGAAGCGAAGAAGGTCACAAGCATACTTAGATTGGGAAAGAAAAAAATTTCCTTCCTTGGTTTGCAAATCTTGGAGGCCAAGGAAATATTGAAAATATCGTAAGTTAGTCATTTCAAATATCCTAAGGGTGTCCAATTTCAATATCTGTACTAGATTGTGTTTTATGTTCAATTTAGTATTCAAATTTGTACTATATTATGTTTTACTTTTTATCTAATTATGTGGTTATTAGGCTACATAGCCCATTAATTCAACTATTTCCAAATTTGCATAGCCCATTAATTCAACTATTTCCAAATTTCGGGTTAGAGATAGCCTCTATCGCTTGAGATTTAGTGTGCAAAGTTTATAAAATCATCTTTATAAGTCATTAAAATACATATGCACCATAAATTTGTTTTACTTGATATAATTTAATGGGATGAAGCTAAATGACATCTAACAAAATATGAAGTTTGCATAAATTTTAGGCTCATCACTTATAAATTTATGTTCATTCATGTATGGTGGTGTTACATTGATAGTGCAACAATGCAAGGACAATATCATAGGGTTGCATGCTAGCCCATAAAACTTCGAATTACAACAATTGTTGGAATACAACCACAAGGAAGGGTCATTGGACTGTGGGTAGAATATAAATCATAAAAATTCACAATGTGTTCAACGATAGTTATCCTCACTAGTTTAATGCTAGTGGGGATAGCCATCATCGAACATAGTGTGGTGTTGCATGATTTATTACACATCTATCAAATCATGACCTTCCCATGTGATAGTCTCTCCAAGAGCATTGCAAGTCAAATTTATATGGGCTCACATGCAAACCTATTGCATGGTCCATGTTGCATTGACTTGGTATCACAGAAAAAATCACACATTTACAAATGCAAATCATTACACTATGAGGGTGAAATTCCATAATACTCGCATTGTGATTGATGTTATTTATATCAACTTACAATATTCTTTCCCTCAAAATATTCCACTATCTTGGCACCTTAGTTGATGAAAAAGAATATGGCCCTCACAAGATCCCAATGATTTCGTACCTAAAATAATTATGTTAGGATGCGATCATGAATTTCCCCTCCCATTAATGGTTACTACACGTTCTTTCATGGTTTCATACATGTAATCATTTATCTTTTGTCGAGTGGGTAAGAATTTCCAATTCATCGTTCATACCTACTCATTCATGGTTTCACGCCGATAGTGATTTATCTTGTTTCAGTATAATGATACACTATAGATTCATGTTTTGGAAAAGAAATAAAGGAAAACCTATGGGGATTTTAATATTTTCCATCATTGAGATCCATCACAAAAATTTGTAGCTTTAATGCAATCCAACATTAAGACCATCAATGAGGTTTATAGATCATGTTTTTGAACAACCAATCATTAAAATCTAGGAGTCCTTAATCCTTTCCTTTGTTGAGACCCCTCACCAACATGGGTGAGTGATATCCACCCAACACACTATCCATTGTTGCTAGTGCACCATCTTCCCTTGTCTGTTACACACCACACTATCTACCATGTCCATTAGATACCATACTATATACCATCCAATGGATAGGGTGAAGAGAGTCCACCACCAATGATTGGTAGTGTGTTGGGTGGATACTACTTACGCACCAACATGTACCTCAAGTGCTAAGGACCCTGCTAGTCTGGATTGAATGTGATCATGAGGTTTTACGCATCTTCATTCATGTATGGTGGTGTTATATTGGTAGCGCAACATGGCAAGGACAATATTATAGGATTCCATATTTCCCCATAAAACTTCAACTTACAACTCTTGTGGGTATACCGTGCATTGAAGGGTCATTGGACTGTGGGAAAAATTTAAATCACAAAACTTCACAATGTGTTCAATGACAGTTATCCTCACCGATTTAATGGGGGTGGGGATAGCCATCATCAATATAGTGTGGTGTTGGATGATTTCTTACACATCTGTCATATGATGGCATTGCCATGTGGAAGTCTTTGCACAAGCATGGTAATTCAAAGTTATGTGGACCCACAAGCAACCTTGTTGTATTGTCCATGTAACATTGACTTTCCATCACAAAAACGTGACACATCTACACATGCAAATCATTAGAGTGTGAGGGTGAAATTCCAAAATACTTGCATTGTGTTTGATGTTATTTATATCCACTTAGTTCCTCACAACGTAATTAGTGAAAAATATTAGGTTGTTTAAGTATCTTTAATCGTTTTATGAACTTTGTACAATGATTTTTCATATGGTTGAGGGAGCCCATCCCAACTAAATGTGTTGTGAGGGTTGTATGAAAAGACATGAAGTGGAATAATTAATATGCATATAATTCCTATTTCACATTTCACACGGGAGAAGGAAATTAATATATGTGTGGATCTATGGTATAGAGGGTGTTGCGTAGTTATAGTTTGTATGAGCATAGGTGGTGTTGCTTTGTGTGCACCATCTAAAGGAAGATGTTATGTCAACACTTAAATCCCACCTTACAAATACAAATTTTTAATTCCATATGGAAATAACCATACATGCCTCAAAAAATCTCCCATCATATTGTTACCATTATCCAATGTACATGTTGGTTTGAAGTGCCATTGCACTCAACGACATTTTTCCTCTTTCGATGGATACGTGTAGTTAAATGGCCATATCTAAATTAATATGAATATCATTTATGTTCCTCATATAAGGAGGAATGACAAAATTCTATGTAAACAATTTAAGCATGGTCATACAAAGACCATTGTTTTTCGGAACATAGTGGGACTCATCTATTGAGGCATCATGTAATATGTTTCTTTCCTTTTAGAAAGAAACATAATTTTAGCGACAATATTCTTGAAACATAATGTTAGTGACGATATTCTTACCCTCATAGTGACGATATTTTTTCCCTCACAATATTCCATGATCTTGGCACCTTAGTTGAGGAAATAGAATATGGCCCTCTCATGTTCCCAATGATTCCCTACCTAAAATCATGATGATAGGATGGGATCATGAATTCCCCTTCCATTTATGGTTCCTAAAGCTCCTTTCATGGTTTCATACATGTAATCATTTGTCTCTTGTCAGGTGGATAAGAATTTATTATTCATGGTTCCTACCTGCCCATTCATGGTTTCAAGCTGAGAGTGATTTCTCTTGTATTGGTATATAGTGATACCATATGGATTCATATTTTGGAAAATAAATAAAGGAAAACCTATAGGGTTTTTAATATTTTCCATTGACACTCGCAAAAATCTGTAGCTCTAACACAATCAAACGTTGCAACAATCAATGATCTTTTTTTATCATGTTTTTAAAAAACAATCATAAAATATATGGGGTCCTTAATCCTTTCATTTGTTAAACCAATCATAAAATCTATGGGATCCTTAATCCTTTCATTTGTTGGGACCATTGGTATGTTTTGAAAAAACAATCATAAAATCTATGGGGTCCTTAATCCTTTCATTTGTTAAACCAATCATAAAATCTATAGGATCCTTAATCCTTTCATTTGTTGGGACCATTGGTGAGTGATATCGCACACTACCAATTATTGGTAGTGTACCCTCTTCCCGTGTCCATTAGATACCACAATATCTACTATTTCGATTAGATACCACACTATCTAACATCCAGTGACGATGGTAAAGAGAGTCCACTACCAATGATTTATAGTGTGGTGGGTGGATACCACTTGTGCACCAACTTTTACCTCAAGTGATAAGAACCCCGCAACTTGCATTGAATGTGATCACGAGGTTTTACGCACTATCAGATCGCAATAACTTGTTGTCAATAAGATATGAGGTGGGTAAAGGGCAAGCTCTATCCACCATGCACTAAGCCAATCACTAGCTTAGTGCATGGTATCCAATGCCCTGCAAAGTACATCAAGCGCATCCGTGCATGGATGGCATAGCCGTGCTTGATGTAGTTTGCAAGGCATTGGAAACCATACACTAAGCCAATCATTCACTTAGTGCATGGTGGATAAAGCTTGACATGGCTAAAGCCCCGTCGTTGCATTCAATACGACACATCACTACTAAGTGCTTAGACCTGCATTGAATGTGATCGTGGGGTTTTATGCACTTTCACATCGCCATAACTTATTGTTAGTGAGATTGAGGTGGCTAAAGCCTCTTCCACCCCATTCAATGTGTCACTACAAAGTTCTTAGACCTTGCCATGATAGGACTTGCTTGGTTTATGTGTCTATTGGAAGACATGTGTCTTACAAGGAATGCATTGGCCATGACAAAGATTACATTTAGGATACGATATCACAAGTTAATTGTACATTTAAAAGCACTCATCTTTTTTATTAAATATCCATAATAACAAGCAAATTTGTGTCTAATTGTGTTCTTGTGTTCGTGTGTCATGAACTTAACAAAAAAACAAACAATTATAAAATTAATTTGTACAATTAACTCCCATAAATGTAAATTATATACTGGAATTCCATATGTCGTTTAAGCAATTAAATTTATCTGGAATCAGGGTGCAGTGGAGTTTGCCTTGTTGAATCTTCGGTCTTACCAATCAAAAGATTTGATGAAACTGTTGTAACAAAGGTGTTACTGCTATGACGTGGACTGCAATCCCTTTATCTCCACACGAGCGTGGAATAGCTTATGGCCACCCAACCTCCAACATATTGGTCTGCAGTGTAAGGGGCAAAGCCGGGAGCTTCGCTACTACTAGGCAGTTGGAATTAGAATTATAATACTACTAGGCAGTTGGAATTAGACCCACCCAGAAACGGAATAAACAATATCATAATCTCGAAAACCTACAGGGAAAATGTGACAACCTCTATCAAATTCATAAGCTCACACACAGCTAATGAATTGGAAGAAGCGTGATATTTAGTGATTATAGGACTTCACACTTTGTGATTATTAGGTTTTTATCTTTTCTGCTCGCTCATAGCCTTGACTATCACTGTACAAAGTCAATAAAACTAGTGTTTAAAACATCCTAATACGCCCACAGGCTGCCATTAACTAACGCAAGTTGCCACTAACCAGCGTAGACATCGGTTAATGCCAACGCAGTGGCACATATTTCACTGTTTAAGTATCTTCAATGATTTTATCGGATGAACATTGTACAATGCATGGTCAAGGCGGCGGCTTGGCCGCAACTAAGTCCACTGCCAAAACTGAAGTGGAGTAATCACAAGGGGATCTTTCGTATGTTAATTTGATAATTTGAGTCTCGTTAAATCAGATTTTATTATTAATATCATTTCATCTGTGCTTATAATGTATGATGAATGCCCAGCCCAACATGTGACAATATACCCAGCGGGAGGGAGAGGGGTAGCACCAAAAGTGAGTTGATACAATTTGTCTTTTCTGTAAGAAATTGTACATAAACATTTAATCTCCCTAGGCCCTAGGCCGGATCTCTCTCTTAGGTTATGTAATCGATGGAGTATTTTTCTAAACGAGTTATAATTCTTTCTGTTACAGCAGCTGTTGGAACGTTGTTTTCTATACTGAAAGTCGGAAGTTTTATACTGTTTATATTCTGACCATCTCAAGACTATTGCGGTGGTTGATCTACAACTTCATTGAGACTGTCGTCAGATATTCCATCTTTTAGCTTCTATTTTAACACTGGACGTACAAAGCATTAGAAGTGTAAATCTCAATGATTTTTTATGCCATGTATGGATAATAAATTGAAGATGACGATGCACAAAGAATATGTAGACTGTTTGTTTCTTTTGGTGTTCTGCCCCAACTGGGCTGTAGAGATGTGGAACTCCTGTACTCTCTAGGGGAAAAGATTAAGAACTAATGTTCATCCTATGGTCGTTTCATATGGAGAAATTAAGGATACCAACTAGATATACTGTCTAATAGCCATCCATGTTCCAGGCATCTGAGGGGAAGCAGAGCAGTCATTTTTATATCCATGAAGGGGAAGGAGATCAGTAGAATTTATATAATTGTAGCTGGCTATATCTCATAACAACTAGCATTTACACCATACACCATAGGGAGATGGGTAGAAGCGCACTTTTGAACATTGCAAACCGATTTTAATAATGAGATCTCATGCTCCTGTAACCTTTATAAAGATAGAAAAATAGAAATAATACAGGGCTGTAGAACGTTGGCAGTACATACCTTTCCATGCAATAAGGCATGAAGTAGGTCTTAAGAAATAGATCTATCCTCTGCAAAGGCTCTCTTCCCATACTGGTATTGTGTTGATGGCCATGGGGATAGCGTTGCTGTGGAAGGCAGATATTCTTTACATACCGTTTCCCATCTCCCATCGATTGACAAGTTTGTTGAATTGTGCATGGCTGCGATACCTGTCGGCGCCATGGTCGTTTATCCTTTTTTCATAGCAAATATGTCTTGTGACATTTATTTCGTGTCATGCGCATACAAATACATGACTGGGAGTAAACAAATGTCTATTTTTTTGACAATTCATTTCGTGTCATTCGCACATAATTACAGGACTCGATATAAACAAATGTCTTATTCAAAATGAGATGGGGTGGATTTCGGAACACTTTTGCTAAGAGCTAGACTTTGTACATAACCGTGCGCTAAGTTCAACTCAGAGGACGCGGAATTTGGAATAGTTAAAAAATAATAATAAAGTGTTCTCCGCTATATATATATATATATATATATATATATATCACAACCATTTTATATTATGGTTATACTGTAATTGATATAACTTTTATGCTGCAATAAATACCATATCTCCTGATGTCTACTATTCGGGAATTGAAATCGAAATAATGACAGACAAACTGTTTCATACATTCTTTACTAATGTAGACTTTTATACACAACAAAAAGTATGAAGGAATACCAGAATACCAGTTATGAACCCTGGAGAAATCTTATATGAATTGAAACAAAAGTTTGAAAGCTATGAAAACTTTTGTAAGTTGTAATAAAAACAAAATCAAAACTACCATTTCTGATAAAGAAGATGTCTTATATGAATTGAAAACAAGTTCATTCTATGAATTGAATCATATGCACGAATGAATTCAATGAATACAAAGGGCAACGGCTTATACCACTTCGGACAACCATTCAGCGAATGTAATTTCCATTTTGAATGGCTTATATGTCAGCTAACGCTCCAGGAGGTCATCACTGTAGCGTCAGGGAAACCCATGATAATGTATGAAACAGTTATCGGTTTTTATACAGATTTTAATCCAAGCAATACAAACCTAGCTTTGAGTCCATGACTGCTCCAATCCTATGCCTGTAAATGCACACATATATGCACCTAAAATTAACTGTTAGTTGAACTGACATTCATAAAACGAGAATCACAATATCTAGCCTACTTTTGTTCTCAAAAGTTAAAGGAAAAATATTTAATAGATAAAAGCTACAATCAGTCAATTTATTTGTGAGATGACTCTTTTACATGAGATATCTAGATAATTTTATGACCTATCAAATAAGGGATCAAATCAAAATTGAGGTATTGAGTTCTTCATTTTCGGAAAGTTCTAAAATTATTTCATATGTCAATAAAAATTAAAATAAAAATTATTTGTCAAATTTGAAATGCAACTTAAAATTGAGATATTGAGGTCTTCTTCAATCTTGAAGGGTTTAAAATTATTTCCTATATTAATGAAAATTAAAATAAAAAATCATTTGTCAAATTTGAAATGCATATCAAAATTGAGGTATTGAAGTCTTCATTTTCCTTAGAAAACTTTTTGAAGGGTCTAAAATTATTTCCTATGTCAATGAAAATTAAAATAAAAAATTATTTGTCAAATTTGAAATACAAATCAAAATTAAGGTATTGAGGTCTTCATTTTCCTTCAAGAGCTTTTTAAGGGTCTAAAATTATTTCCTATGTCAATGAAAATTAAAATAAAAAATCATTTGTCAAATTTAAAATGAAAATGGTTTCATATTTTTTCAATTAAAGTGTAAGAAAAAAATTATTAATATGTTTTATTTCTCATTGGTTTTATGGGTTCAAAAATTTGCTTAATATGTTCTACTTTTTATTCTATTATTTTTTTTATAAGTGTTTTTTTTAATTAGTCATTTTTGCTTATATCTTAGGAATAAAAAAAATTCCTTAATAAGTTTTACTTTTTATTCTTTTATTGTTTTTATAAGTTTTTTTTTTTTTATTAATCCTTTTCCCTATACCTTAGCAATAAAACAAAATTTCTTTAATAGGTTCTATTTTTTATTCTTTTATTGTTTTTGAAGTTTTTTCTTTTACTAGTACTTTTCCCTATATCTTAGCAATACAAAAAAGAATGTTAACATTTTTTCCTATGCCAAGTTAGTTTAAAGAAAAAAATGTTATGTTTTTTATACAATACAATCCTATTTTTTTATGGAGCTCATGTATATTCTATTTTTCAAAACCACATAAATTGATGATCAAATTCTGAATCTCTTTCTATCTAGGTTTATGAACAAAACTTCTTACTATCTACTTGATTTGTCATCTACCATCTTCATGATACCTACTACGGAACCCTGAGTTTCTTCTCCACACTTTTCTTCTATACAAGGAGCTCCCCATTTCTTTTCCACAATCTAGTGATCCCCTTGGTTTCTTCTCCAACATTGATTGGCCAGGTTTTATTTGTACAACAAGTGTATTATTAATTTAATTTATTTCAATTTATTTCTAATATTTGTAGCATGTATATATTAATTATTGATACCCAATGATCTTCCATGATTTTGTTTGAAAAAACTATTTTTTTCATGACTTTTAAGTATATATTTGATCTCAAATTTGAATTTGTAATTCCACTTGATTTCAATTTTTAACAATTAAAATTCAGTTTTTCAAATTGCAATCTATTTTTTTGAAAATTTTAATATCCTTCAAATCATCAACATTTCAAATTATTAAATTAAGTAATAAAATCATAAATACTTGAATTTTATTTTATTTTTTAATTTCATATGAAAAAAAATTAGAAAAATCACCCTTTCCTTCAAATTTGATCCCTTCTACCAACAATCATCTAAAATATGTGGGCACTGTCATTTTGGGAAAAGCCACACTATTGTAATAAGTTTAATAAATACAAATTAATACAATGCCTTGTGAATTTTAAGTGTTTCATCGAGTGTTACACTCTTGAGATTTAATACAATGCCTTGTGAATTTTAAGTGTTTCATCGAGTGTTACACTCTTGAGATTACTATATTTTATTTTATGTTATAAAAATAAAATAAAATTTGGAAAAAAAAAATTGTATGAAAAAGAATTTAAAAAGATCTTAAAAAAGTTTCTATATAAATCGCTTTTGAAAAATAGACAAGCCTAATTTGAGCCTACCGAGAACCAAACCAAGATGTCCACCTTTAGCCATTTTAAACGTTATGAAAAGAGCGTCGAACAACATAGACCATATATAACAAATGATGTCCACCTTCAGCCATTATAAAAGTTATGAAAAGAGCGTTAAACCAAGACCATATATAATAAATGGAAACAAACGTTAATCCCAACCCACCAAACTTCAAAATAAACAAGACTTTGATAGAAATAATGGGAAACCCACCATATCCAGTTTGTTGGTGAGTTTCATACGATACACATATGTAATAATTTTTTAAATAAAGGTTGTGAAAGAAATTAGAAGCCATCTTCACCAAGATTGCAAATAATTCATCATTTAGAACCTATTAAAACAAAAGTAAACCAACTGAAGCTAAATCTGTTGTTCAATTCAGTTCTGGGTTTGTGCGACCGCTTGTGAAAGTTTGGATTTGGCCAATTCCTTCTGACCCATTAGAGAGCTAGTCAGGGCGCACCTATTGAGCCATCTGTCGTTGGTTTTCAATAGTGGAATCTTCTAGAAAGCGAAATGTGCAAGTAAAGATGAAGAGGTTGAAGAGAGATACTAGCAGAGGAAGAAGAAGGAGGTTGAGAAGAAACAAGAAGAGATGGAAAATTCCAAAGCCAAATAATTTTCTCCTATATGAAGTAATGTGAATAAAGCAATGAGTATGGAGACATAGAAAGAAAAAGTCACAAGTGCAGAGCAAGCAACATCATTTGCCCAAGAAGAGGCAAGGAGGAAAGAAGAAGAGGAAAGGAGCAACATCGCCAAATCCCAAAAGGATAGTTCAATATTTAGTAGTACTATTGTGACATTAGTGGAGACACTGACCTTATTAATACCCCCATAGAGGAATGTATGTGATTGGCATCCATCCCTGGGATATTATTAGTCACTTATGTAGGGATGGGTTTTGAAGGATCTGTAGTCATTGTCGATGACTATTAATGCAACTAAAAGACAAGATAAATTGAGAAAATAACGTCAAAGAGAACACAATTTATGACGTTATTTTCTCAATTTAT
>JZKD02S2155932.1:328430-346153 GCA_000966675.3 Picea glauca
CTAAAATTAACTGTTAGTTGAACTGACATTCATAAAACGAGAATCACAATATCTAGCCTACTTTTGTTCTCAAAAGTTAAAGGAAAAATATTTAATAGATAAAAGCTACAATCAGTCAATTTATTTGTGAGATGACTCTTTTACATGAGATATCTAGATAATTTTATGACCTATCAAATAAGGGATCAAATCAAAATTGAGGTATTGAGTTCTTCATTTTCGGAAAGTTCTAAAATTATTTCATATGTCAATAAAAATTAAAATAAAAATTATTTGTCAAATTTGAAATGCAACTTAAAATTGAGATATTGAGGTCTTCTTCAATCTTGAAGGGTTTAAAATTATTTCCTATATTAATGAAAATTAAAATAAAAAATCATTTGTCAAATTTGAAATGCATATCAAAATTGAGGTATTGAAGTCTTCATTTTCCTTAGAAAACTTTTTGAAGGGTCTAAAATTATTTCCTATGTCAATGAAAATTAAAATAAAAAATTATTTGTCAAATTTGAAATACAAATCAAAATTAAGGTATTGAGGTCTTCATTTTCCTTCAAGAGCTTTTTAAGGGTCTAAAATTATTTCCTATGTCAATGAAAATTAAAATAAAAAATCATTTGTCAAATTTAAAATGAAAATGGTTTCATATTTTTTCAATTAAAGTGTAAGAAAAAAATTATTAATATGTTTTATTTCTCATTGGTTTTATGGGTTCAAAAATTTGCTTAATATGTTCTACTTTTTATTCTATTATTTTTTTTATAAGTGTTTTTTTTAATTAGTCATTTTTGCTTATATCTTAGGAATAAAAAAAATTCCTTAATAAGTTTTACTTTTTATTCTTTTATTGTTTTTATAAGTTTTTTTTTTTTTATTAATCCTTTTCCCTATACCTTAGCAATAAAACAAAATTTCTTTAATAGGTTCTATTTTTTATTCTTTTATTGTTTTTGAAGTTTTTTCTTTTACTAGTACTTTTCCCTATATCTTAGCAATACAAAAAAGAATGTTAACATTTTTTCCTATGCCAAGTTAGTTTAAAGAAAAAAATGTTATGTTTTTTATACAATACAATCCTATTTTTTTATGGAGCTCATGTATATTCTATTTTTCAAAACCACATAAATTGATGATCAAATTCTGAATCTCTTTCTATCTAGGTTTATGAACAAAACTTCTTACTATCTACTTGATTTGTCATCTACCATCTTCATGATACCTACTACGGAACCCTGAGTTTCTTCTCCACACTTTTCTTCTATACAAGGAGCTCCCCATTTCTTTTCCACAATCTAGTGATCCCCTTGGTTTCTTCTCCAACATTGATTGGCCAGGTTTTATTTGTACAACAAGTGTATTATTAATTTAATTTATTTCAATTTATTTCTAATATTTGTAGCATGTATATATTAATTATTGATACCCAATGATCTTCCATGATTTTGTTTGAAAAAACTATTTTTTTCATGACTTTTAAGTATATATTTGATCTCAAATTTGAATTTGTAATTCCACTTGATTTCAATTTTTAACAATTAAAATTCAGTTTTTCAAATTGCAATCTATTTTTTTGAAAATTTTAATATCCTTCAAATCATCAACATTTCAAATTATTAAATTAAGTAATAAAATCATAAATACTTGAATTTTATTTTATTTTTTAATTTCATATGAAAAAAAATTAGAAAAATCACCCTTTCCTTCAAATTTGATCCCTTCTACCAACAATCATCTAAAATATGTGGGCACTGTCATTTTGGGAAAAGCCACACTATTGTAATAAGTTTAATAAATACAAATTAATACAATGCCTTGTGAATTTTAAGTGTTTCATCGAGTGTTACACTCTTGAGATTTAATACAATGCCTTGTGAATTTTAAGTGTTTCATCGAGTGTTACACTCTTGAGATTACTATATTTTATTTTATGTTATAAAAATAAAATAAAATTTGGAAAAAAAAAATTGTATGAAAAAGAATTTAAAAAGATCTTAAAAAAGTTTCTATATAAATCGCTTTTGAAAAATAGACAAGCCTAATTTGAGCCTACCGAGAACCAAACCAAGATGTCCACCTTTAGCCATTTTAAACGTTATGAAAAGAGCGTCGAACAACATAGACCATATATAACAAATGATGTCCACCTTCAGCCATTATAAAAGTTATGAAAAGAGCGTTAAACCAAGACCATATATAATAAATGGAAACAAACGTTAATCCCAACCCACCAAACTTCAAAATAAACAAGACTTTGATAGAAATAATGGGAAACCCACCATATCCAGTTTGTTGGTGAGTTTCATACGATACACATATGTAATAATTTTTTAAATAAAGGTTGTGAAAGAAATTAGAAGCCATCTTCACCAAGATTGCAAATAATTCATCATTTAGAACCTATTAAAACAAAAGTAAACCAACTGAAGCTAAATCTGTTGTTCAATTCAGTTCTGGGTTTGTGCGACCGCTTGTGAAAGTTTGGATTTGGCCAATTCCTTCTGACCCATTAGAGAGCTAGTCAGGGCGCACCTATTGAGCCATCTGTCGTTGGTTTTCAATAGTGGAATCTTCTAGAAAGCGAAATGTGCAAGTAAAGATGAAGAGGTTGAAGAGAGATACTAGCAGAGGAAGAAGAAGGAGGTTGAGAAGAAACAAGAAGAGATGGAAAATTCCAAAGCCAAATAATTTTCTCCTATATGAAGTAATGTGAATAAAGCAATGAGTATGGAGACATAGAAAGAAAAAGTCACAAGTGCAGAGCAAGCAACATCATTTGCCCAAGAAGAGGCAAGGAGGAAAGAAGAAGAGGAAAGGAGCAACATCGCCAAATCCCAAAAGGATAGTTCAATATTTAGTAGTACTATTGTGACATTAGTGGAGACACTGACCTTATTAATACCCCCATAGAGGAATGTATGTGATTGGCATCCATCCCTGGGATATTATTAGTCACTTATGTAGGGATGGGTTTTGAAGGATCTGTAGTCATTGTCGATGACTATTAATGCAACTAAAAGACAAGATAAATTGAGAAAATAACGTCAAAGAGAACACAATTTATGACGTTATTTTCTCAATTTATGATGTTAGTTGCATGAAGTGGCAGGGGCGTTAGATGCAACAAAAGCCAGGATTACTGAGTTGGAAACAATGTTGGAAACCATCAAAGGTACCATGACGAGTGAATACAGGAAAGAAGACCTATAAATAGATCAGGTCCACAGAGAGGAAATAGAGAGACAATTTAAGATCTGAGAAAAGGAGTTGAAGGTATAATTCAATGAAACAATCTCCCTCAACCAGAATGTGCATCTTGACGAGATAGAGAAGCTCATAACCATACATGCGCAAGAGGTAACTTGACTCAAAGGAGAACAGTTATATATCATAAAATAAAATGAAAGAATCGAAGATTATGTCAAAATAATGCAACATGATAATCAACTCCTGAAGCAGACTGTGGAAGAAAGTAAGACAAAAATGATAGTTGTATAAATATTTAGAGAAGAGGCCACATAAATGAATGAAGAACTTTAGGACTCACAGAAGAAATTATGCTATGCTCTTAATAAAATACTGAAGGCCAAGTATGATCAAGGTAAGTTAAATTTGAAAGTAGAAAATATGCAGGAAAAATATCAAAGAGCCCAGGAATCCTATAGCAGGGTCACAGAATGGAAGGACACTCATCAAAACTCCCCCAAGACTTTTTCGGGATAGTTGGACAAGAAAGGAATATAAGATATTCAAATATCGAATGAAGGGATGGAAACAATCATGGATATCAGGAATACCCAGGAGTATATCAATACCGTGAGCATGGAATTGTGGATCTCTTCCAACACTTACTCACCTAGTTCAGGATGGACCCCTTGAGAGATTTGGAAAAGACGTCATCTATGCAAACTATGGTCGAAGATGTGGAAATCAAAAGGAATCTTAGTATGAAATACCTTGAGGTGATCAGTGAAATTAGCACCGAAGTTATAGAGACAAGATTAATACATCCTGCTCGATTAGTCTCCTTAACTGAAGATTCCATGCAACGTGTTGATCATAAGTTGAAAATGGAAATTATTACTCCCATTTTTGATGGAGAAACAGACTTGGAAATAGCACAACTATGCCAAGTAGATACCATACTCTATGACTTCAATATATGGAAGAGATTCATAGATGAAAAATTACAATCGCCAAGACCCAATTGATTATCTTATTGTAACTGAATTTTGCAGAAAAAATCATAGTCTTGTAATTATTGTACTATCTTAATCAGGAAAGGGAACGAAAGCGTCATTTCAGTCTTCTGACCATTTGGAAATTATGGGAATGTGAAATGCTTCTTTCCACATTCTATAAATAAGATGAATGTAAAGGAGAAAGGGATTTTTTGGTTTTTGGAGGTAGTTGAACAATACTATTACTACATGTGAATTTAAACCAAAGACATTTTGAAGATATTGGTATTAATGTGTAGGAATGATATTTTTCTACTTAAACATGTTTATTTTTGTGATATTTGAATGTTGGTTTCAAGAACTACTTCTAAACTAATTTTCATAAGTTTACAGTTACCATAATTTTCATTTTAAGTGTAGTGACAATATGATCAGTTGGTGAATCAATTAGTTGTGTCTGACTTTTTATATCGTTAAGCTTTCATGTTTCTTGTCCTCATGAATTATTTTTGCACAAGTGACACATATTTTTTAACTGCACTTACCTTTTTGTTTGCTCCTGATCACGAGGATAGAATGGTATAGAGTAGAATTGCATCTTAGGATCATAGATAATAGTTTTAGTATAGAATTAGTTCATTAGAGTTTTAATTAATCTCGGAACCTTTGTTTCTTAGATTCATATTTAGATAATAACTTAGTTAGATTGGTAACTAGGCCAAAATCTGGTCGAAAATGATATTCCAAATGAGAGTAGGTCTAATTGGGACCTTCCATCAAGCATCCTCCCTTACCATTTTGAATGGGTAATTATGTTGTGTCAACACATCCATCTGATGGACTTCCCATTTATGTGAGGCAACAAGGAAAGAACAAGGTAGATGTTATTCATTTTGGCAAGAACAAGGTATATGGAATTCATTTTGGCAAGAACAAGGTAGATGGAAATAATTTTGGCAAGAACAATGTAGATGGAATTTATTTTGGTTACATACATATAACATGTTTTCTTCCTTTGAGAATAGGTACAAGATCCAAAGTATTGTTCTCCAATAAACAAAAATAATATTCATTCATTGGTGTATCCCAATCTAGATGACCTGAAGCTTCTGCAAATGTCTCTAGATCACGAGTCTCTGAAACTTGAGCCAAAAGAGAAAAGGCTCACTGGAATTTTGAACATGTCCAATGTTGATCTAAAAATCACTAGGATGATCACCAACTACTTCTCCTATTGAAAAAACCCATATAGGAAGGAATGGTGTTGGTGTAGGTTTAGGTTCAATGGAATCATTTGAAGGAAGGTGAGAAGGAGGAGGTGGATTTTCATCCTCATTGTCATCATCATCTGAAGAAGAAAACATAATAGGAACAAAATAAGACACAAATTTTGAAGATGGATCCTAGGTCGAAAAAGGTAGAAACATCGAATTATGATTGTAGGCCAAGATATTTTCATCAAATTTAACATCTCTTATAATAATAATTTCATTACAATGAGGTTGAAGAAGTCTGTAACCTTTAACATCTTCATAATAACCAACAAATATACACTTCTCACTTTTAGGCTGTAATGATATCCTTTTCTCATTAGGAATGTGAGCCAATGCTACACTATCAAATACATGGAAGTGATTTACATTTGGCTTATGTTTAGTTCATGCTTCTTCCGATATTTGTTGGCACCCAAAGTTTTGGGTCCAATTTTGCATGTGTACACAAAAAAAAGTTGTGTGTGTTCAACAAGTAGTTTTTTGAATTCCTAAGGAGATGCACAAATGAATTTCATAGTGCGTGCATTGGACTAGGTTTTGTTAAGTAGTGCTCCAAGTCTAATGGAGGTCAAGGGTGCGCTAGTCGGAGTTTTGTCAGTTGAGCATGTCGGTCTGAGTTTTGTTAGTTGCGTTGAAAACAAAAAAGATGCCCGCTGAAAGAAATAAATGAATAATAAAGATATCTACCATAATGATTGCTGAAAGAAATAGATGAAGATGTGTGACAACCAAAACATGAGCTAGCGAGACAATTAATATTTCCCCTGATGTAGAGAACCTACATGGAGGCCTAGAAGGTACCAGAAGCATGCAAGCATGTTATATTAGACAAGTGAGTGGAGTAGAACAGTGAAGGACAATGCTTCCCAACAAAAATAGATGTGAAAGAAATCTATTAGCTCAGAAAGTAGGCTAGTTAATTTTTGAATGCATCAGTCCCAGAACTTTGAGTTATCCTATTATAATCCTGTGTCATATGGATAAGTCTATTGTGTATTGTATTTTTCCGAATATTAAATCTTAGTGCAAGGCGCATACTGTTGTATTCCCACTATTTATATAGTAATGAGATGAAGTCTTATGGATGTTCAATTGAGTTATCCAATACAATGTATCTCTCTAATTTGACAGAATACGTCCAATAGTAAATATATCGAAGTTCTGTTCTATCTTATGTTTGTTATGAATAACTAAAACATGTGTGTGTATTGTTTTAATTCTTAATCCTTATTAGATTATCATATATGAGTTACATGGATGCCATTTACAATAATGTTAGTTATGTTTGATTCTCCATCCCTGACACAATACCTTATGGTCTTTGTGATCCTCTCTACATCTCGGGTGAGACCTTCCTCGACCTCGACCAACGATTGATATGTTGGTGCTTAGGGGGTTTTGTTAGACATGATCTGGATGAATCATAGGTCTCAAACCCCCTAGTGTTAATAATTTTAGTACGCACACAAGCATGTATTGAAACAATGACACTACACAACGCCAACAAATGGTTTAGTCGTCCAGACTTGAAGTCTTGTTGAGATTGATGGAGGAAAAGAGAAATGCGGTGAAGTCCATCTAAGGAGGAGATTCAATACTATATAGAAGAGAAGGAAGATGATTTTTTCCTATGAGAGACGAAAGGATTGCAAGTGAAAGACAAAGAATGGAAAGGAAGATATCTTTACTATGATCTTCATGAACTCTTTTTCATAGAATTTCCATGTTTGATGGACAAATGGTTAAAAAGACAAGAAAAAGTTAATTTGATGGTGTTATCATCGAAGCTGATAGTATGGGATCAAGACAAGATGAATAGTCTAAAGGAATTGGATAAAAAGTGGACTCGTTCCATTGATTTCTTGTTTGACCTAGTGAAGGAAGGATACATTGTTGAGTTTTCTATAGAATATAGTGATTCTCTTAGCTAAGCAGAAATAAAGTTTAAGGAAGGTCCAAGAAATTGGATGTTAGAAGAGATTAGTTTTTGGATAGATATATTGTTTGTAGAAAAAATAATGATGCACATGGAGCCTGATAGGATGGCTGAGTAAACTCACTAGAGTTGGGGGGCGGGGGGGAGGGGTTCTGGAAAAGGTGTAGGAAAAATAACCAGAGTATGGATCTAGTGAGGAGGATCCAAGAAGTTGTTCATATGAGGTGAGGAATAGAATGGACCCAGAAGAGTACAGCAGAAAATGAGTTGAAATATACGCAAGAAGAGATGAACTAAGGGGGAAATCTGAGTGGAAGAGTAGAGAAGATTTATTAGAGGGTGCACAACAAGGTGTCGGCCCCAGAATGAAGAGGAAGATCACACCATGCAATGGTGTGGGAGAGGATGTTGTGTGAGAGTGGAGTAGATGTGAGGATGTACCTATGATGAGGATTGGAATCGAAGATACCCATAGTGACAGTAGTGGTCATAAGGGTGTAGGTGAAGAATCCCACACCCTTTGGCTATTGCAATATGTTGCAACCTTGAGAAGAGGAAGAGCGCACATGTGTGGTGCGTGGGTGAAAATTTGTGTTGTGCCTGTGGACTCGAAAGAGGAAGCATCACATGGTTACACATTGATAAGAAGAGAAGTTGACATACACTACATTGGGGTTCCAATCATATGTATTTTTTACTCTGCGTAGTGGTGGTACACTAAGCAGCCCAGAGAGCGGTGTGTGAAGAAGTCACATGTTGAGTAGAGAAATCGACTCTACACAAGGTGGCAGTGCACAGATCAGACCAGGAGATGAATCACCTGAAGATAGTTTGTGGATTGACCCAGAGGTAGGATCACACATTGGTGGTGCACAATCAGATCAGGAGGAGAAGGCATAGAATGTGGATGTGCCAAAAGTGAAGGAAGATGGAGGCTCCCCTAGTTGTGGGGGAGACAAACTAATAATGTTGGATTTTCTTATGCAGTTGCAACTATATAGCTCTTTGAGTCCCCTCACAATAAATTATAGGAGAAGATGGTATTACACCCCCTTTGTTCCACCCCCCTTGTGCATTTTTGATTAACAAGAACACACAATAAATAGTGAAGAGGTTGAAGTTGAAGAAAGAGAGGAAGAGGAAATAAATGATGACACAAGTGAAGGTGAAGGTAGAGTCAATAATACTTTACCCAAAGCGATAGTGGTGTGGGAGTATCCAAACAATAAGATTCAGGAGAGTGGAACTAACCCTGGTCCCAAGATGGAAAATCAATATAATACACTAAGATTTCTTTCGTTCCATGGAATGGGTAAAGATGATGTCGAGAAACATTGGCTCACTTGCAAATCAATATGGTCTCTAAAGAGACTTACAAATGAAGCAGATAAAATCGCACAACTGGATACTACGTTCAAGGATATGGCCCTAACATGGTACATGAAATACAAGGCTAATGTGCCAGAAGGATAGGCGAGGTCCCTGGTCGAGATAAAAAAGTATCTTCGTTGGGAATTTCAAAAGCCAAAGTCAGAGTCCCAATGCATTACAAAAATAAAGGAAATCAAGAAGAAATCAGGAGAGACCATTTGGGATTATGACTAGTGGTTCAAAATCTTGTTGTATAGGTTGATTTTCCAAATACAGGATGTGCAACATAAACAATGGTTTATTGTGGGGTTTCTCTCCCATAACCAAGTCTCGCTCACCCAAAAAAAGGTGATGAATCAGAGTGATGCAGTTGAGATCATGATGCCCTTGGAAGCCACACTTGGAGGTGAAGAAACATCATGAGGGTTGGCGCAGGTTTAATCACAACTAGCCAACCTAACAATATAGTTGCATGATATGGCCAAGGATAAATTCATCTGTGAACATGTGGGGTGCACTACATTCCTCTTAGAATGGCATCGATGAGAGGAGTTCTCGATCCTTCCAAATTATGTGGTGACAAGTGCTCCGAGTTCATTTCCATCTGGACAGTTGGAATGGTCTGAAATATGACGATAGTGGGGCCATGTGCCACTCTATTTCCCCACCTTATAGAAGTATCCAGCAATGAATGACACCCCCTTATGTGAATTCTGTAAGTCCATCAATCACGATATCAGTAGTTGTCTCTCCCTCCAAATGATGCAAGATAATACCCGGTATGAATTTTGGGTACAAGAGGAACAAAAGGGTGGTAAGAGTGGTGGCAATGACAGAGGGGGTTATTAAGGAGGACCTTAAGGTGGGTATGGATGTGGTCATTGACAAAAGTATGGTGGAGGTGGTGGTAGACCCCCCACATGCTTCAATTGCGGTGAGATTGGTCATGTATCACGATTTCACATTAAGTCGTGCATGCTCTTTGCATAGTGTTATAGTTGTGAACATGTAACTAAGGATTGTATAGACTTGTTGATAAAGTGGGAGGACAAGAAGGATAATTATAACATAGTACATGTTGAGCCCCGTAAAAACAAGAAGAAGAATGAAGAAGTGAACCTCCGGGTAGTAACGCATGGAGAGGCGGAGATAGGGGAATAATTCGAGCATAGAGAAGGTTTAGGTCAACTTGTAGAGGGAAAGATCAAGAATTCCCAATATCCCCCTCTCTAAGTTTGATGCAACTCAACAGAAACAATTTCTGCATGATGTGGATAGAGCCTTGGAGGAAGAACAAGTGGGAAAGGAGTTGCAATGCGCTACTCAGGGGTCTCTTGAAGAGACAAGGGTCTGAGAGGAAGTTCAAAGGGTGATGTAGTGGTTGCTAGAAGAAGCACGATTCTGTGAAGAAGTGCAACAGGTGACACAAAGGTCGCTAGAGGAAGCACGTGCGCATGAATAGCTAAAACGCAAGAATCACAGATTTTTGGAGGAATCTCGTGTGTGCAAAGGAATCTAGCGCACCACCCAACAATCAATAGAATAAACAGACATATATAATATGTTGCGACGCATTGAGCAGGAAACGGATGAACAATGCCGAGAAAATTTACAATGTGCAACACACGCAGAAGCCTTGTGCAACCTCGATTGCATGGAAGGAGCAAAATATCAAGTCAATACCTTCTTGCACTACTATTTACGGTTTCATAGAGATCCAAAAGTTGCGAGTAAGTTGAATTAGATATTAACTACTTGCATGATCGAATAAGGAGAGGTGACCACCATTGTAGTTTCGCTACCAGAAAGGGGTGTCTTCCAAGGCAACAAGCAAAAGCGCCTTCGCTAAGACTTTAAGATGACAACAGAGCTTGGTGGGTATGGTATGGATGGAACCATGTTGGGTCTAGGACTTGATGTGAACATTTTACCCAAGAAATCCTCAGAAGTGATGGGGAAATCGAATATGGCTTGGTCACCCATTAAGCTTTGAGTAGCTAACCATTACAAGATCTACCCCATCAGTCGGTTGGAATAGGTTGAGGTGAATATAGAAGGAGTAAAAACAAAGACCAACTTTGGAGTCATTGAAATTATGGATGAGTCAGATCCCTACCTTGCATTGCTAGGAATTGACTAGGATTTTGATAAAAATGTGTTGTGGAATTTGAAAAAGTGCTAAATGTCATTTGAGACTGACACCCTGCGTGTCATTATTCCACTGTATCCATATGAAGGAGTCCGCTACAATGAGCTTATTGATGAGGATGCACAAAGATCGACAATTGAAAATATTTACAGGGTCACAAGGCATTTGGAGGACTATATCAATCCCACCGCAAACATGGAATTGAGTTGGAGGAGTGTTAAGTCATATGATATGCATTCTAAATATTCCTTCGATAGATGGTAGAATAATATTTATGAGGTGTCGACAAGGAGGTGCACCCACATCTCAGCGGAAGAACACATAAAATACTTTGAATCCTATCGATATGATGGGTTGGCGCCAGTTGCTTTATTACTTGCATGGCTCAAGGACATACCATAATATCAGAGATTTCACGACCTAGATACAATCCTGATTGACACCCCAACACGATGGTGGACCGTGTATCGAGAACCTCACCGAGAATGGGTAATTGTGGAGGCGGATATCCGTGACCGATTTAGAGATAGAGAAATCACACCTCACATTATATCTCTTCGAAAAAGACGATGGTTGTTAGCCTATGGATTACCTTTACCAATCACTAAGTCTAATTGTCACCTATATTTGTATTATTCATTTAGGATATTAGTAATATATCCTCAAGTGATGACTAATGAGTTAGTTAAGATTGCCTAGACTAGTCATCATGCATGATTTTAGGATTCAGAGCAAATCTCTTTATGAAGTGGTATTACCCATTGTACTATAAATATGTAACATTGGTGTGAATACATTAAGAGTTGGCTAGTGATCATTTTCCATCGTATCATTGATTTTGTGCATATTTTATAAATTGGTATTAGAGCACTTATAATCTTAGAGGCCTGGTAACATCTTGGTAGTTTTTCCATGGAGGTTTTTCAATCTCAGTTGATGGACATTCGACTAGATGTTTGATACACTCGCGCTTCATGTGAAGGAGACAAGGACAAGGACAATGAATATGATATTGTAATTTTCTTGAAGGGAATCGAATTGGTGGTTGCAGAAAATTCAAGATCAATTGGACACGATATTGAGGCTCGAACACCAGATCTCTTGGTCGTGAAGATGAACGAATGTTGCTTCGAATATCATGGAGATGCATTGGGCATTCAATTTATGAGGCCGCAACCATCGTGACAGAGTCAAGGGAGAAGACGATGTTTAGATGTTGTTATAGAATGCATGGTGGATGCATTCCATTGAAATTGGAAGACATGTAATTTCAATTGCTTACAGAAGCCCATTTAAGAAAGAGAATCGACTACGTGGAAAAAGAGATCCTGTACATGACACTTCGTTTAAGTGAAATATCTTTCGCCTCAACCTGGTGTATTGATTATAGTTGACTTAGCCTGGTTCTTGAAACAGCGTAGATTCAGCTCAGATCCGTGGAGCATGCAACAACAAAAAAAAACTCGAGCAATATCAATTATCCAACATTTTGCACAGAGAACATTCAGAAATGATAACTCTAAAGAGCATAGTGAAATGAGAAGAGATCCTTGCATGCACTATTCCGAGCCTCCAATAACAAAGATTTGATCTCCAACAGAGAGATCCGATCCTCCAACAATTTGATTTTCTCTCTGCTCTCACACATTGGTATTTGCATCCATTTTTTTCCTTCAATTTGAAGTACTATGCATCCCTAGGAGCAACTGATATATGCATAAGTGAAGANTGTAGGAAAAATAACCAGAGTATGGATCTAGTGAGGAGGATCCAAGAAGTTGTTGATATGAGGTGAGGAATAGAATGGACCCAGAAGAGTACAGGAGAAAATGAGTTGAAATATACGCAAGAAGAGATGAACTAAGGGGGAAATCTGAGTGGAAGAGTAGAGAATATTTATTAGAGGGTGCACAACAAGGTGTCGGCCCCAGAATGAAGAGGAAGATCACACCAGGCAGTGGTGTGGGAGAGGATGTTGTGTGAGAGTGGAGTAGATGTGAGGATGTACCTATGATGAGGATTGGAATCAAAGATACCCACAGTGACAGTAGTGGTCATAAGGGTGTAGGTGAAGAATCCCACAGCCTTTGGCTATTGCAATATGTTGCAACCTTGAGAAGAGGAAGAGCGCACATGTGTGGTGCGTGGGTGAAAATTTGTGTTGTGCCTGTGGACTCGGAAGAGGAAGCATCACATGGTTACACATTGATAAGAAGAGAAGTTGACATACACTACATTGGGGTTCCAATCATATGTATTTTTTACTCTACGTAGTGGTGGTACACTAAGCAGCCCAGAGAGCGGTGTGTGAAGAAGTCACGTGTTGAGTAGAGAAATCGACTCTACACAAGGTGGCAGTGCACAGATCAGACCAGGAGATGAATCACCTGAAGATAGTTTGTGGATTGACCCAGAGGTAGGATCACACATTGGTGGTGCACAATCAGATCAGGAGGAGAAGGCATAGAATGTGGATGTGCCAAAAGTGAAGGAAGATGGAGGCTCCCCTAGTTGTGGGGGAGACAAACTAATAATGTTGGATTTTCTTATGCAGTTGCAACTATATAGCTCTTTGAGTCCCCTCACAATAAATTATAGGAGAAGATGGTATTACACCCCCTTTGTTCCACCCCCCTTGTGCATTTTTGATTAACAAGAACACACAATAAATAGTGAAGAGGTTGAAGTTGAAGAAAGAGAGGAAGAGGAAATAAATGATGACACAAGTGAAGGTGAAGGTAGAGTCAATAATACTTTACCCAAAGCGATAGTGGTGTGGGAGTATCCAAACAATAAGATTCAGGAGAGTGGAACTAACCCTGGTCCCAAGATGGAAAATCAATATAATACACTAAGATTTCTTTCGTTCCATGGAATGGGTAAAGATGATGTCGAGAAACATTGGCTCACTTGCAAATCAATATGGTCTCTAAAGAGACTTACAAATGAAGCAGATAAAATCGCACAACTGGATACTACGTTCAAGGATATGGCCCTAACATGGTACATGAAATACAAGGCTAATGTGCCAGAAGGATAGGCGAGGTCCCTGGTCGAGATAAAAAAGTATCTTCGTTGGGAATTTCAAAAGCCAAAGTCAGAGTCCCAATGCATTACAAAAATAAAGGAAATCAAGAAGAAATCAGGAGAGACCATTTGGGATTATGACTAGTGGTTCAAAATCTTGTTGTATAGGTTGATTTTCCAAATACAGGATGTGCAACATAAACAATGGTTTATTGTGGGGTTTCTCTCCCATAACCAAGTCTCGCTCACCCAAAAAAAGGTGATGAATCAGAGTGATGCAGTTGAGATCATGATGCCCTTGGAAGCCACACTTGGAGGTGAAGAAACATCATGAGGGTTGGCGCAGGTTTAATCACAACTAGCCAACCTAACAATATAGTTGCATGATATGGCCAAGGATAAATTCATCTGTGAACATGTGGGGTGCACTACATTCCTCTTAGAATGGCATCGATGAGAGGAGTTCTCGATCCTTCCAAATTATGTGGTGACAAGTGCTCCGAGTTCATTTCCATCTGGACAGTTGGAATGGTCTGAAATATGACGATAGTGGGGCCATGTGCCACTCTATTTCCCCACCTTATAGAAGTATCCAGCAATGAATGACACCCCCTTATGTGAATTCTGTAAGTCCATCAATCACGATATCAGTAGTTGTCTCTCCCTCCAAATGATGCAAGATAATACCCGGTATGAATTTTGGGTACAAGAGGAACAAAAGGGTGGTAAGAGTGGTGGCAATGACAGAGGGGGTTATTAAGGAGGACCTTAAGGTGGGTATGGATGTGGTCATTGACAAAAGTATGGTGGAGGTGGTGGTAGACCCCCCACATGCTTCAATTGCGGTGAGATTGGTCATGTATCACGATTTCACATTAAGTCGTGCATGCTCTTTGCATAGTGTTATAGTTGTGAACATGTAACTAAGGATTGTATAGACTTGTTGATAAAGTGGGAGGACAAGAAGGATAATTATAACATAGTACATGTTGAGCCCCGTAAAAACAAGAAGAAGAATGAAGAAGTGAACCTCCGGGTAGTAACGCATGGAGAGGCGGAGATAGGGGAATAATTCGAGCATAGAGAAGGTTTAGGTCAACTTGTAGAGGGAAAGATCAAGAATTCCCAATATCCCCCTCTCTAAGTTTGATGCAACTCAACAGAAACAATTTCTGCATGATGTGGATAGAGCCTTGGAGGAAGAACAAGTGGGAAAGGAGTTGCAATGCGCTACTCAGGGGTCTCTTGAAGAGACAAGGGTCTGAGAGGAAGTTCAAAGGGTGATGTAGTGGTTGCTAGAAGAAGCACGATTCTGTGAAGAAGTGCAACAGGTGACACAAAGGTCGCTAGAGGAAGCACGTGCGCATGAATAGCTAAAACGCAAGAATCACAGATTTTTGGAGGAATCTCGTGTGTGCAAAGGAATCTAGCGCACCACCCAACAATCAATAGAATAAACAGACATATATAATATGTTGCGACGCATTGAGCAGGAAACGGATGAACAATGCCGAGAAAATTTACAATGTGCAACACACGCAGAAGCCTTGTGCAACCTCGATTGCATGGAAGGAGCAAAATATCAAGTCAATACCTTCTTGCACTACTATTTACGGTTTCATAGAGATCCAAAAGTTGCGAGTAAGTTGAATTAGATATTAACTACTTGCATGATCGAATAAGGAGAGGTGACCACCATTGTAGTTTCGCTACCAGAAAGGGGTGTCTTCCAAGGCAACAAGCAAAAGCGCCTTCGCTAAGACTTTAAGATGACAACAGAGCTTGGTGGGTATGGTATGGATGGAACCATGTTGGGTCTAGGACTTGATGTGAACATTTTACCCAAGAAATCCTCAGAAGTGATGGGGAAATCGAATATGGCTTGGTCACCCATTAAGCTTTGAGTAGCTAACCATTACAAGATCTACCCCATCAGTCGGTTGGAATAGGTTGAGGTGAATATAGAAGGAGTAAAAACAAAGACCAACTTTGGAGTCATTGAAATTATGGATGAGTCAGATCCCTACCTTGCATTGCTAGGAATTGACTAGGATTTTGATAAAAATGTGTTGTGGAATTTGAAAAAGTGCTAAATGTCATTTGAGACTGACACCCTGCGTGTCATTATTCCACTGTATCCATATGAAGGAGTCCGCTACAATGAGCTTATTGATGAGGATGCACAAAGATCGACAATTGAAAATATTTACAGGGTCACAAGGCATTTGGAGGACTATATCAATCCCACCGCAAACATGGAATTGAGTTGGAGGAGTGTTAAGTCATATGATATGCATTCTAAATATTCCTTCGATAGATGGTAGAATAATATTTATGAGGTGTCGACAAGGAGGTGCACCCACATCTCAGCGGAAGAACACATAAAATACTTTGAATCCTATCGATATGATGGGTTGGCGCCAGTTGCTTTATTACTTGCATGGCTCAAGGACATACCATAATATCAGAGATTTCACGACCTAGATACAATCCTGATTGACACCCCAACACGATGGTGGACCGTGTATCGAGAACCTCACCGAGAATGGGTAATTGTGGAGGCGGATATCCGTGACCGATTTAGAGATAGAGAAATCACACCTCACATTATATCTCTTCGAAAAAGACGATGGTTGTTAGCCTATGGATTACCTTTACCAATCACTAAGTCTAATTGTCACCTATATTTGTATTATTCATTTAGGATATTAGTAATATATCCTCAAGTGATGACTAATGAGTTAGTTAAGATTGCCTAGACTAGTCATCATGCATGATTTTAGGATTCAGAGCAAATCTCTTTATGAAGTGGTATTACCCATTGTACTATAAATATGTAACATTGGTGTGAATACATTAAGAGTTGGCTAGTGATCATTTTCCATCGTATCATTGATTTTGTGCATATTTTATAAATTGGTATTAGAGCACTTATAATCTTAGAGGCCTGGTAACATCTTGGTAGTTTTTCCATGGAGGTTTTTCAATCTCAGTTGATGGACATTCGACTAGATGTTTGATACACTCGCGCTTCATGTGAAGGAGACAAGGACAAGGACAATGAATATGATATTGTAATTTTCTTGAAGGGAATCGAATTGGTGGTTGCAGAAAATTCAAGATCAATTGGACACGATATTGAGGCTCGAACACCAGATCTCTTGGTCGTGAAGATGAACGAATGTTGCTTCGAATATCATGGAGATGCATTGGGCATTCAATTTATGAGGCCGCAACCATCGTGACAGAGTCAAGGGAGAAGACGATGTTTAGATGTTGTTATAGAATGCATGGTGGATGCATTCCATTGAAATTGGAAGACATGTAATTTCAATTGCTTACAGAAGCCCATTTAAGAAAGAGAATCGACTACGTGGAAAAAGAGATCCTGTACATGACACTTCGTTTAAGTGAAATATCTTTCGCCTCAACCTGGTGTATTGATTATAGTTGACTTAGCCTGGTTCTTGAAACAGCGTAGATTCAGCTCAGATCCGTGGAGCATGCAACAACAAAAAAAAACTCGAGCAATATCAATTATCCAACATTTTGCACAGAGAACATTCAGAAATGATAACTCTAAAGAGCATAGTGAAATGAGAAGAGATCCTTGCATGCACTATTCCGAGCCTCCAATAACAAAGATTTGATCTCCAACAGAGAGATCCGATCCTCCAACAATTTGATTTTCTCTCTGCTCTCACACATTGGTATTTGCATCCATTTTTTTCCTTCAATTTGAAGTACTATGCATCCCTAGGAGCAACTGATATATGCATAAGTGAAGA
>JZKD02S2155932.1:351360-379849 GCA_000966675.3 Picea glauca
CTCCAATGCTTGGTGATGTTCTTCCTCCTGAGATTTTACTCACTTCGGACATAGAAGATTTTCTAAGTCTTCAAAGACTCATTTTTTTCTTCCTCTAGGGAATGAGTTCCTAGATCTCGATAACACTTTCTGAAGTGTTGTTCCTCCTGAGCTTTGTTTGGTTCAGACTTTGATTTCTTGTGCACTCCTTGCGTCTGAGGGATTTCAATAACTCAGATCCACGGTATTTCTCGTAGAGAAATTTCTCCTAATCTCCTTACGTTCCTCTCTGGCTCGATGCACACCTTGTAGAGCTTCCAATGAAGAGAAAAAATTGAAACTGGAAAAACTCACAGTACCTTCCACTTGTTCATGAAAATAGAAATGACAGGAAAATGCACATAGTCCACACACCATAAATTTGGATCAATTTTCCATTCTGTTATATTCACAAGTGCCCAATGGCTACGTAATACATTCAAAATTACAGTAACTCAAAAAACTAAGATCTCCTGCTAACTCGCAGTTCTCTCTTACAACTAATTTCTCTCTGAATTACAACTCCCTCTAACTGGGTGTACAAACTTCTACATAACTCAAAAATGTTTCTAAGATTTCCCCTGGCTACTTGCCTACTTTAAAAGTCATCCGATGCTATCTTAGCTCATTCACATTCTAGAGCTGAAGTGGAAATTCCTGCTCTATTAACAATTTCAAAACTTGCCTCAAAGGGTAAAATTCAGCACTGGTTCAAGCGTGCCTCCAAAGGTAAATTCCAGCACTGAGTAAAGGCGGATTTCAAAATCGGTTGTAACTTCCCACAAAGAAGTTCTGGAAGAACTCTCATGTGTTGAGTGGTCTCACCTCTGTGTGCTTGCCAATGAAGCTCCTGCATCATACTCCCCTTGAAAAAAATTCATGGACACCTGTCCATGAGCTCCTCTACTGACTTTCCCTGCTTCTTGATAGTAGCTTCATTTTCCCAACTAGAATATTCTATTGGGAATCCCTTCCATTTGATGAGATACTCAAAATAAGTCTTCCTCCTGGTCTTCTTCCCAATCCTCTGATCCAGAATCTTCTCCATCTATAGCTTCTCTGCCACAGGCATCTACTTCTCCCACTGAATTTTTCCTTGAGCTTCTGACCCTTCTGTGTCATATTTCCTGTACGGATATAGGTATGAAACATTGAATATGGGTGAAATGCCCACACCATCTGGAAGCTCAATATCATAGGCATTTGCATCAAACTTCCTCAAGATCTTACAGGGTCCTATCTTTTTCTTCTTCAACTTGTTGTATGTTCCCCTAGGGAACCTTTCCTTCCTGAGATGTGCTAAAACCTGATCTCCCACTTCAAACTGAAGTTCCCTGTGATGTTGATCAACTCTGTGCTTGTATTTCTGGTTAGAACTCTGTAATTGTTCTTTGATCCAACTATGGAGTTTCTGCATTTCAGGAGCAAAATCCTCTGCTCCAGCACTTCTGATCTCTCCCTGTTCCAAGTATCTCAACTCAAACACTCCCCCGGGTTTCATTCCATAGAGTATTTGGAATGGGATCCTTCCAGTGCTTCTGTTTGGTGATTCATTGTATGCAAATTCTACTTGTGGTAGAATCTGATCCCATTGGTTATGGTGTTCAATAACCAGACTTCTCAATAAGTTCCCCAAACTTCTATTTACCACCTCAGTTTGCCCATCTGTTTGAGGGTGATAAGATGAGTTGAAGGAAAAATATGTCCCCATATTCTTCCACAATTTCCTCCAAAAGTGACCAACAAATTTTGTGTCTCTGTCTGAGACAATGCTCTTGGGTAGACCGTGAAGTCTCACAACTTCTCTGAAAACTAGATTTGCAACATGTGTTGCATCATTGGTCTTCTGGCATGGGATGAAATGTGCCATCTTTGAAAACCTATCTACCACCACAAATATGGAATCAAATCCCCTTTTTTTTATTGGAAACCCCAACATGAAATCCATGCTTATTGCATCCCAAGACCTCTCTGGTATTGGCAACCGTTGATACAATCTAGTCTTTTATCTTTTCCCCTTTGCATGTTGGAAGATCCTACATATGTTCACAAATTTTATCACCTCTGTTCTCATACCTAGCCAATAGTATGAATTGCTCAACTGTGCAAACATTTTATCATGACCGAAATGTCCAACCAATCCTCCACTATGCTTCTCCTTCAAAAGATTGTCCCTCATTGAGTATCTTGGTATGCACAATTGATTTCCTCTGAAAAACAATCCTTCCTGAACCATATACTCTGTCCATTGACTTCTATCTCTCAGTACAAGATTATCATATGCCTCATATGCCTCCTTGAAATCTATATCATCATGATACATTTTCTTAAGGTGTTCAAACCTCAAGGTCTCCACCTAGAATTTTTGCAAAATTAAACATCTCCTGCTTAACGCATCAACAACTTTGTTAGTATTCCCAACAATATGTTTTATGACAAAAGTAAAAATTTTCATAAATTCAACCCATTTTGCATGCCTCTGATTCAGTTTTTCTTGTTGGGTTATGAATTCTAAAGCTTGGTTATCATTGTACAAGAAAAACTCTTGTGGGACAAGATAATGCCTCCATTTCTTCAATGCTTGAATCATGGCATAGAACTCCTTGTCATATGTGGAGTATTTCCTCTTAGTCTCATTCAGCTACTCGCTGAAATAGGAAATGGGTCGATTGTCTTGACTCAGAACTACTCATATTGCAACTTCGCTTGTGTCACATCTCACCTTAAATTTCTTTTCAAAATTCGACAAGACCAGGACTGGTCGTTTCATCATCTTCTCATTTAATATATTGAAGCTCTTTTTGGCCTCCTCTGTCCATTTAAAGGAATTGTGTCACTTCTTTACTATATCCATCATGGGTGCACAAATCCCACTGAAGTCTCTAATGAACTTTCTATAGAAGATCGCTAATCCATGGAATCTCCTTACCTCGAACATGCTTCTTGGTGACGACCATTCTTTGATCGCTTTCACCTTCTCTGGATCCATCTTCAGTTCATTCGAAGAGATCACGAAACCCAAATAAATGATTTTTGTCTTCATAAAAGAGGACTTCTTAAAATTGATTAGCAACCTTTCCTACTATAGCCTCCTCATTACTAGTGTTAGGTGCCTCAAATGCTCCTCCTTAGTCCTGCTAAAGATTAGTATATCATGCAAATATACAACCACGAACTTGCCAATGAAATCTTTCAGAATTTCATTCATCAACCTCATAAAAGTACTCTAGGAATTTGTTAAGCCAAATGGCATAACCAACCACTCGTATAGACCTTCATTCGTCTTAAAGGTTCTTTTCCATTCATAGCCTTCTCTCATTCTGATCTAGTGATATCCACTTTTCAGATCTATCTTGGAAAAGAAATTTGCTCCACTTAAGCAATCCATTAAGTCATCCATTCTCGGTAAAGGAAATTTTTACCTAATGGTGATCTTGTTGATGGCTCTCGAGTATGTGCACATTATCCATCCTCCATATTTCTTTGGGCTTAACATAGTTGGTACTGTGCATGGGCTCAAACTTTCTCTGACCAAACCCTTATCCAACAATTTTTGGACTTGGTTCTTCACCTCCTCATTTTCTCGAAGTGTTAATATGTACATTGCCTTGTTCGACGGGCTTGCTCCTGGTATCAAGTCGATATGATGACTGATACTTGTGATGGGCGGCAATGAGTCTGGCAGCTCATCCACCACTATATCAACAAAATTATCCAACAGCTCCTAAACTTCTTCAGGTAAATCATCCACTGATGTACTCGTAAGGATGACTCTGGGCTTCCTCATCACAATGAATTTAATCTCCTATTCCTCCTTGAATTTTCTCAGGAGTTCCTTCCCACTCATGAGAAGTATGCTTGTGTTGGCTTCCTCTTTCTCTTTCTTCTCCTCGATTGGAAGCAACATATGTGTCCTACCATTCTTCTCCAATGCATATGTATTCTTTCTTCCATCATGAATCACATTTTTGTCAAACTGCCATGGTCTTCCCAACAAAATGTGGCATACATCCATGGGAATTACATCACATAGGATTTTATCTTTATATCCTCCTATTTTAATTTCAACCAGGCATTGTTTAGCGATCGTTAACTGGTGTCCTTTTTGCAGCCATGAGACTTTGTATGGCCTTGGATGTGTAGTTGTCTTCAGCTCCAATTTCTCCACCATCTCTGTGGATATTAGGTTGTCATTACCCCCACTGTCAATGATTACCTTGCATACTCTGTCCTTAGTCTTGCAAGTTGTCCTGAAGAGACTGTTTCTCTGCACTAGTTTTTCAATTTCTGCTTCTGGTTTTAAGAGAAATTTTCTCAACATCAAGGATGCTCCATCCTCTGGTCCTTCTTCTTCAACATCTCTTCGTTGTTATTTTGAAATGTGAGCTTCTCCTCCTTCCTTCTTCTTCTCAGGACATTCCCTAGACATGTGCCCTATCTTTCCATAGTTATATCACCTTACTCCTCCTCTGCCTCTTCCTCTAGAAGATTTTCCTCCACCACTCTGTCTCCCTCGTTAACTTCCTCCTCGTTATGAGTGATTGTATGGTTTCTTAGCCTCATCCTTAGACTGATGTGCTCTATCATGGTTAAATATCTTTCTTTTTCTTGGGATTGAGCCTTTACCTCTTCCTTCCTGGTTTTGTTTTCTGGCCAACTTCTCCTCTACCTTCAGTGCAAACTGATAAGCATCCTCCACAGTTCTGACTGACATCATGCTGAGCTCATCCTGGATCTCATATATCAAGCCATTTATATATATGGAGACTCTTTCTTCATCTCTCTCCCTTTGTCCAGTTCTGATGTTCAGCTGGTAGAACTCCTCAGTGTACTCCTTGACTGTCATCCCTTTCTGTCTCGGGTTCTGTAGCTTCCTAAACATATTGATTTGGTAGTCTTTGCGTATGAACTTAGCCTTCAGTTTGGCTACCATCCTATCCCAACTTTGTATCCTCTGTTTTCCTTTACTTCTCCTCTTAGCCTGCAGTTCATCCCACCATAGTGTTGTATGACCTTTTAGCCTGGTGACTGCCTGCTTCACCTTATTCTCCTCAACGACATCTTCATAGTCAAAGTGTTTGTCCATCGACCTTATCCAGTCCAACAATTATTCAAAATATAGATTTATCTCATACAAGGGGACGTCTATCTTAGCTCTGCCTCCCAATCTGGAAACTGCTCTCAACAAACTTTCTTTTTTAGCATCCTCTCCTGCAGCTTATTCAGCCTCAACCTCTTCACTTTCTGCATCACTGACATCCCCAACGTCAGGTTATATTCTCTGTGGTGCTTCCATTTTTTGCAATCGAGCACGAAGCTCTCACATCTCCCTCTCTACATCACGGTTGGCTAATGGCGGCTCTCGTATTCTTGGCAGCATTATGTCGACTATCTGTCACACATAGAGTACAGCTCAGAGTTCTCTATCTCATGATTTTCCTCCTTCGCTTGAAGTCTACAGATGAAAGATTGAGGCTCTAATACCACCTAATGCAGACCCCCTATCCCTCTTAAGGGTTGCATGACCTCTCGGTCAGGATCTTCTGGTTTCAGAGCCGAAATCGCTCTTCTGGTTCCAAACTGGAACCCTTCGAATGAACACACAGGTCCCCCACAAATTCTCAGTTGACTTTTCCAAGCACCAAGCGTGAGCTCCCACAACACACGGCCAAGAGCCGTGACCGCACCCTCATCCTTCCTACCTTTCGCTATTTTGCGATTCGTGGTTTGGAAGACTGGGACCTCTGTCCTTCCAACTTGCGATACTTGAGATCATGATGTGGGACAATGGTCTAGATCTACCTGTGATCGATGGTTCAGGTCAAATCACGATCTCGTGACTCAGGGGTTTGAAGCACAAATAACTCTGCTTCCCAACTCGCGATACCCGAATACACGAAATAGATCGACCTCACTATCTTGTGATATTGCAACTCAGGGTTTTGAAGTGCAAACAACTTCACCTCTCAGCTTGCGATACCTGAGTTCACAAAATGGACCGACCTTTCTATCTCCCAATCTCACGACTCGGGGGTTTGAAGTGCAAAGAACTCCACCTCTGAGCTCACAATACCCGAGTTACTAAAATGAACTAATGGTCCAGATCTATCTGAGATCGATGGTCAATATTCCTCTTCGGCTTTGGACATCAAGAATCCCTCGTCATTAACCTCCTTCCAGCTCCACCTTATCCAACAACTTGCGGGGTTTCATCATTTCTCCTCAAGGACTCTCCACCGTTCGTTAACATCCTTGAGATCTCCCCTCCTGGATCTACGCAGGGTTAAAGCCTATGCTCCTACCTCAAATTGAATGGTCCACGAGATTCTCCACTGCGATCCAATGCTCGACAATGTTCTTCCTCCCGATATTTTACTCGCTTCGGACTTAGAAGATTTTCTAACCCTTCAAAGACTCAGTCTTCGCTTCTTCTAAGGAATGAGTTCCTGGATCTCGATAACACTTTCCGAAGTGTTGTTCCTCCTAAGCTTTGTCTGGTTCGGACTTCGATTTTTGACGCACTCCTTGCCTCTGAGGGATTTTGATAACTCAGATCCACAGTATTTCTCGCAGAGAAATTCCTCCTGATCTCCTTACTTTCCTCTCTGGCTCGATGCACACCTTGTAGAGCTTCCAATGAAGAGAAACAATTGAAACTGGAAAAAGTCACAGTTCCTTCCACTTGTTCATGAAAACAGAAATGACAGGAAAATGAACACAGTCCACACACCATACAATTCGATCAATTTTCCATTCTGTTATATTCACAAGTGCCCAATGGCTATGTAATACATTCAAAATTACAGTAACTCAAAAAACTGAGATCTCTTGCTAACTTGTAGTTTTCTCTTACAACTAATTTATCTCTGTATTACAGCTCCCTCTAACTGGGTGTACAAACTTCTACATAAATCAAAAAAAATTCTAGGGTTTCCCCTGGCTACTTTCCTACTCTAAAATTCATCCTAAACTATCTTAGTTTAGTCGCATTCCGGAGATGAAGTGGAAACTCTTGCTCTGTTAACAATTTCAAAACTTGCCTCAAAGGGTAAAATTCGACATTGGTTCAAGTGTGCCTCCAAAGGTAAATTTCGTTGTTGAGTGAAGGAAGATTTCAAAATCGGTTGTAACTCCCCATGCAGAAGTTTTGGAAGATCTCTCATGTGTTGAGTGGTCCCACCTCTATGCACTTGCCAACGATGCTCTTGCATCAATGAGCACAAACAAAATTTGTGCGTGCTCATCTAGTAGTTTTGTGAGCACCTAAGGAGATGCATGAAATAATTCCATAGTGCACACATCAGATCAAGTTTTGTTAAGTAGCATGCTATGTATAAAGGCAACTAAGGGCATGTTAGTATAATTTTTTTTTCAGTTGAGCGCAGTGGTACAAGTTTTGTTAGTTGTGTTGGAAACTAAGAAGATGCCCACCAAAATAAAGAAACAATCACCGAGATATCTCCAGGAATGATTTTTTCAGGTAGTAGTTGAAGACATGGGGTGGATAGAATATTATTTGGTTAGGAACTTAAGATTTCCCCTGATGCAAAGAATCTATTGGATCCCTGGCAGGTACCAGAAGTGTGTGAGGCCATTATATCAGACAAGCGAGTGGAGTATAACAATGAAGGATATTGCTCCCCCAAGAGAAAGAGATATAAAATAAATCTCTTAGGTTAGAAATGAGGTTGGTTGATTTTTGAATTCATCAGTCCCAGAGCTTTGAGTTAACGTATTGCAATCCTATGTTGTATGGAGAAGTATCTTGTGTCTTATATTTGTATGAATCTTAAATCATAACTCAATGCACATACTGTTGTATTCCCACTATTTATATAGTGATGAGATGAATTATTATGGTTGTTCAACTCAATTGTTCAACACAATGTATATCTCTAATATGATGGAATATGCCCAGTAATAAAGATATGGTAGTTATGTTTTATCCTGTGTTTGTTATGAATGAGTAAAACTTGTGCATTTTATTTTTTTTATTATTAATCCTTGTTATATTATCAAATATGAGTTACATGGATTCCATTTACAGTACTGTTAATTATGTTTGATCCTCCATCTCCGGCATAAGACCTTATGGTCTCTGTGATCATCTATGCATCACCGGTGAGACCTTCCTCGACCTCCAATGAATATTCATATGTCGGTTCTTAGGGTTTTTTTTGGGACACACTCTGGACGAACCCTAGGTCTCAAACCCCCCAATGTTAAGAAGGTCGGTGCATGCACAAGCATGTACTAAAACAATGACACTACATAGCACCAACATTGTTATATTTTTAAGAGGCTTTGTGGGAGTGCAATTTACTATGTAATTTGCATGTAGTTAATGGATTCCGCCTAATACTTAAGACTTAATCCCTTAGATTGGATCATACAATTAACCATTTATTTTAATGTGTGGTTCTTTCTCTCAGAAACACCATTTTTCTATGGCATATATGGAACAATGTGATGTATTTGGGGACCCTGTGCAGTGCAGTAACTAGTAAATGGATTGTTCACATATTTTCCTCCATTAACTATTCTAAACCTTTTAATTTGTTGTCCAAATATTTTTTCTGCAAGGGCCTTGCAGGCCAAGAACATGTCAAAACTTTTTGTCTTAATTCTTCATAAGAAAACCCAAGTGCATCTGGAAAAGTCATCAATGAAAGTTAAGAAATACTTGCACCCAGAAAAAGGAGAAGAAAGTGGATGACAAAAGTCACTCTGAATAAGCTACAAAGGGGTCAAGACATGCAAAGAGGAATGTTTGTCAAAATTTTCCCGATGATGTTTGTTGAGAACACAACTAAAGAAAACACCATCTTTGCACGAAAGAAGAAGAAGACCAATCACCATATGTTGATTACATAGTTTTTTCAGTGAGAGATAGTTTAGATGACCAAACCGCTCATGCCAAATTTTTCTGAAGTCACCGCTATTAGAAACAAAAATTGATCGAAAATATGACGACCCAAAGTTGTCAAACTTGTACAACCTAGTAATATCATCAACAATTCCAGATGCAAGAACATGTTGAGGATCTTTTAGATCCTTGATTACAACTTGGTGAGGTGAAAATTATGCGGTTTTACTTTCACCTGAATGAGTGATTTGATATATTGATAGAAGGTTGCAAGAAATACTTGGAACACATAATACATCATTGAAAATACCATTATCTACCTAAATTGTTCTAGACTCTACAACACTAAGATATCTATCATCACCAAAAAGTATTTTCTTGGTGTTACATTCATTAAGAGTAGAAAACATTTCTTTATCCTTAGCCATATGATAATATGCTCCAAAATAAATAATCCACCCATAAGAAGAATAATTATAAGTTTCATTGAAGGAGAAATAAGAGACAAATAATGCATGTCCATGAGAAGAAGAGGAACAAGTAGAATCAAATCTCATGTTGTGATTATTCATTGTTTCTTCTAAAGCTTCCATCTAAAATATTTGGACTCGTCATGATCACCGTTCACATAAAAGTTGCAATGTTTGTCGATCTTCTTGCTTTTAGATTCTTCTCCTTTGTCACCATTAGGAGTGGGATTTGGCTGAGAGCGTTTGGGACCCTTTTTTTTATTATTGTTGTGACAAGGATATTACTTCTTTGGATTATTGGATTTAAATTTCTACTAGACTACTAAGGCTTTGTTGGAGTTACTTACAGTGCTAATCAATCCAAGTTGCAGAATCTTATCTTTCTCTCGAATGAGAGCTTCACAAAAGGACTCAAGAGAGGGTTTTTGATAAGAAATCCATAAATATTATTTGGTTTCATAAAAGGTAGATAAAAAAACAAAATATTCATCACCAAACTTAGAAATAATAACATATAGGCATCTATCTTCTAACAAATCTAGTTGGCATTCGATACACAAAATTCTAAGTGTTTTTAACTTAGATAAGTAATCTTCAATGCAACAAAAATCATTTGGAATTAAATTCATTAAATATTTCTCCAACTGGTTAAATCGAATAATATTTTGTTTACCAAACATGGCTTCAAACATTTCCCAAGATTTATTTGGGGAATCAACTCCTTGAATGTGAAACCTTAAATCAAGAGAGATGAACATTATGATTATTCCACAGGCTTCATCATTCATATTAATCCATTTGGCATACTTGTCATCATCTACTGGTTCTTATTCTTTTCCCAAGGCAATCTGGTACAGTCCCTTACTTCTCAATAAATCCTCCATATAGCATTTTCATTGGAAGTAGTTGGTGTTGGTAAGCAAAAGATCACTAGGATATGCCATATTAAATATGAAGAAAAATATGAAACTAATGGTCTCGAGGGAGGTCATGGAAGAATTGGGTGTTAAGCCATAGATCAATGTATCTGTTGAAATCAAGGAGAATATAAACTGTCAGATCACTTTATGTATGGAACATATCATGACCATTTTATTTCCTAGATGCAAATGCATACTAATGCATACTAAAGAAACAAACTAAGAAACACACTTTTACCTAATGAAACATTAGAAAAATTTGATCTTCACTAACTCCTAAGTGTATAAATATCCTAACAAGTAAACCTAACGTCCAAATTGAGGGATCTAAAAGTCAAGATAGAAAGTTTCTTTTCCTATTTGGAAAGGAGCTCTTCCCAGGATACATTATGGAGAGCAATCTCCACCATGGGGCACCCAAATATTTGGAAGGGAGATTTCCTCTTTGGAAATCAAGAATCCTAGTCACATTTCTTTGAACTACTAAGGTAATCAATAATCCGAAATTATTGAAAAAATAAATTTGGGACATACCTTGATTTATAGAGATGCTAAAAACTTACATAAATTGGTGGAAGAATTTTTTGATAGATAAATATTCTCGTCTTGTAGGGGTGACCATGAACAGAGTGTCATCCAAAAGATACTAATTAATTGTGGTGAGGTCATCACCATGAAATCACAATCCCTTAATTTTATTTTCTTCCAATGCATCTTTGATGCTTCACCCCAATACCTATGCCATGAGTATGAACATAAATTGAGAGAGAGGATCCTCTTTCCTGATTCTTCTTGTGGGTGAAAATTTTCCCGATGGTGATCCATTTTCTAGAATGGATAAGAACACCAAGGAGGTGAGATTCATGACCCAGTTTGTCCACTCATAGAAGAAACCAAATGCTCATATAGTTTTTCGAATGTAATACCAACTGAGCTTGTTGAAGGATTTAGACACGTCCAACTTCATTAGCATGATTGACTTGTTAGTGACTTTGAGTGGATGGATTAATTCATGGGCCAAGATGATGGCACCAATTATTTTCTATTTGTCCAGATAGCCTGATTATTTTGGGGAGATCATCAAGGGGAGAATAGGTTTTAGACAATTGGCCATCACCTTGGTAATAATTTTGTATACAAAATTACAAAGGGAGATCATAGGATGGAACTTAGGAGATCATAGGATGGAACTTGTTGGGATCATCATGTTTTTCCTTCTTCGGGATGAGGATGGAGAAAGTGGAATTCAAAGTAGGTAGGACCCCTGTTATGTTCCTTGAGTCCTCCATTATTTCCCAAACCTCTTGTCTAACTACATCCAAGCATGCATGAAACCAATCTATGGCGAATCTATCAAGCTTTGGTTCCTTTCCTGCCAACATTTCCATTATTGATTTTTCAACATACTTGTGGATGTTTTTGAAAAGCTTCATTTATCTTGCTATTATCTTAGAAACCCATGATGAAGAGATCTATCATTTTAGCAGGTGATATGAGATATCTCAGATGAAGTAGTTTCCATTTTGGACAGAAGTTTCCAGACCTTATGTTTTATTCACTTGCAATATGAAAGGAATAAAATATATTTTTCTATAAGTTAGGGTAGAAATTTGTATTAAACATGCAAAAAATATAATTATACAATAACTATGGTTTCTAGTCTGCCATTAGGGAAACCAGACTAACAACAAAAAAATGAGTCATTGTTCCATTCAGTCTGGGCTAGGTTGGTCGTAATGTATAACTTCCAAAACCAAAAATATTGTTTATCATAACCAACAATAAATCAAACAAAGCTATCCTACTGATAAAATAGATTCCTAGTAGGAATAAAATAGTGTAGTGTATACTATATGTTCTTCAAGGATTTCCATGGGTCCCTCAAAAATATAACCTAGTACATGAATCTTCGCCTTGAATTATATTCCACCTATAGTCTTGTCATGTATGTCCACCTTGGAATACTTGGTTATAGAGCTTCATGTATGTCATACTGAGGGCATGACTACTACATCAACCATAATCACCTCTGGTCTCATCACCTTGCAAGATCATGTCGCCATGAATGATGTGCCTCCCACCATATCTTATAGTTTCCATGCAATGAAAATGATTTGTGGACACGATTTTAACATTGAATATGAGTCCATAATTTTTAGTGATTATTTCATAATTAAATTATGGTGCAACAATCCAATAAAGATAATGACATAAACTTGTTTGACAGAGATCCATGCAACTGTTTCATGAAGGGAGATGAGAGAGTTTCATTTTCATTATGACCATGTGGGAAATGATAGTATTAATAGTTTTTAAAACTATAAAATTCTATAATGTTGGCCTAAACGCAAAGGATGGTTAGGATCCACACAATCCATGTAGATAGTGTCATACTATGCATGCAAATGAGGGACATATGTACAACCACATCCATTGGTTTTATAAACATTGGAACATAGGGTGTAAATCATTAAATTTTTCAATCCAAAAAATTTAGATCATGAATTTTCTCCCTTTTATAAAAAAAATATTCTCACCTATTTTTGGATTTATATAATATTTGTGTAATTATATAAATCAACAAAAAAATAAATTTCACCCACAAAACTTTCATACTCATCTGTTTGATAGCTAAATGGTTATGGAAAATAAACATCTCAATAAGTATAGTAGGCTATATGACAAGTGAAGACATTGTGTCTTTGAGGGGTTCTAGATACCCCTTAATAGTGTAGTATCCACGTCATTCTTTAAATAAACATTATAAACCTACAATTTTTACCCCAAACCTTGATGGGATTTTAATTAGATTAGAGAAATTGAAAGAAAATTTTGAGGAAATAAAAATAAATCTTGACTAAATTTGCATGCTTCAATTACAATGGTTTTACTCCTAGCTTTGATAGTATTTTAATTAGGAGTAAATGAAGGAAATTTTTGATGAAAGAACAATCAATCTTGACTGATTTGCATGCTTCAAATACAATGGAAGTTCTAGATGTTGGAAATACCACACACTAACCTGTTAACTTTTTCCTCTGTGTGATATTCACTACGAGGGTCTCCTATTTTTTAGATATTTACCTAAAAGATAGGGAACTTCCTAAAAAATAGGGTCACTTCTCCTCTTTAGTTGTGACTTAGTTAGACTTTAATTATACTAGTGAAGGACAACTCATGCATGTAGTTCACCTCGTTTTTCTTTCTAAGAGGGAACATATCACATGCATTAGGCTAGGAGGGTGAATATATCATGCATCCATTATTTTCTCACACCTCCACACTTGTGACTCATTAATTGTTGATTGCATGGACCAATTAACTTATACTAGGTGGATGATTACTATGGTTTATGTCTGTGAGTGTTCCAATCACTCTAGATCACTACTATGGTGATTTTATATCACTTGAGATCCTATATATAGTGCATTCAATTAGCCATTGATTTTTACATTGGGTGTATTATTCATTCTACCATGTAATGTATTACAATTCATTCATTCTTTTCTCTCATTCTTGCTTATCTCTCTCTAGCTTGGTTTTGCAATATTTGTGTGATTTTTTTCTATCTAGGTTCTCTATGAAAGGTTTTATGGTTTCATCAAAAATTAACATGGTATAAAATATTGTCAATAGATATGTTAATTTCCTTCACATTGTATCAAATCACTTTCTTCAAACAAAGAAAAGAAGAAATTTGTTATTCTTTTGCATATTTTTCAAAGGAAAAAAGGGGGCAATGCACTTAATATTAAATTCTGAGAATTTTTTAGCATTGTTTGTAGAAACAAATTGGATATTTGAATCCCTCCCAAAAAATACCCAATTTAAAGAAACAAATTGTCCAAAATGGAGTCCGAGAAGTGAAGTTATTGACATTTTAAATTCAACAATTTTTCAGGTGTTTTTTTTTTTTTTTAATCGAAAAAAATTGCATGATTTGCACGTTCACTAACTTCACATGGTATCAGAGCCCATAGGATGCTATAATAAAGTTGGGAATGCATTCATTTTTAGGTACAAAACATTGCAATAGTTAGAAGGAATGAAATTTCCACTGTCAACACTTCTTACATCGCATAATTATTTCAAGTGGAAACCAAAGATTTTATTTCATCAAAAGATATAGAGGCTTATATCAAATTACCATGGAAAAGAAAGTAGAGGTTGATTATGTTAATGACAAAAACAATTTTTTCAATAGACAAGATATTATTGGATTACTAGGAGGGGGGGTGAATCAGTAATAGAGCAATTTAATCCTTTTTCATCATAAAATGCAAGTATTATATCAATGTAGAATTATCATCCAATAGTTGCAGAGTAAATAAACAATGAAAAAATGAGAAATCACACACATACACAGTACACCGGTGTTTTACGTGGAAACCCAAAGCAGGAGAAAACCACAAAATTCTTTTTCTTATATGTCTTTAAGAATTACATTCATTAGAAGCACCAACTTCATTTTTTTTTCTAGTTGCAACTAGAAGGAGGATCCAACCCCTAGTTTCTCAGGCTACAACCTGAGGGAAGCTCCAAATCCCCAATTCTTTGGCTACAATTATAAGGAGGCTACAACCCCCTATGTCATCTGGATACAATCGGAAGGTGGCTACAACGACCTATCCTTTCTCCATCCAACCACCCTGGTATATAAGTAGAATGATGGAACCAATGTCGCACTATCATTGTGAGATATACTGTTGTAAAATTGTACCACTCAACCTGCACCAAACAACATGTACTAATAACCTGAACCATGCATCAACCTGTACATCAACATGTAATCAACCTGTACCATAAAAAATTGCATCAACCATGCACTAACCTATACCAAACAACTTGCAATGAACATGTACCATAAACAAGTGCATCAACCATGCACCAAAATTGTATGAATAACCTGTCACAACAACCTATCCAAAAAACCTATCATGATAACCTATCTCATCAATGTTATCAAACAAATCATATCTACTCACCAATATCAATCACCAAGACAAATCTCAACGATGTGCATCAACGAAGCATAACACAACAACTCATAATCATCACCAAGATCAATATGTGCTTCTAATAATATACCAATACAAGTATGGTACATCATACATAAACCATGTGTCAACAATACTACTAAAAGGTGCCTCCAACCATGTACCAAGTATGTACCAATCATGTATCAACTACTCATCAACTATGACTCATCAATATGTACCAACATCACCAACTATACACCTCATCTATGCACCAACTCATCAACTACTTGTCTCAACCATGTACCCAACATGTGCCTCAACCAAAATCCCTCATCAATTTCATCATACAAATCCAATTTGTAACTCTATAATAGATCTGGAGTATATGATCACATATTTGCAAACCTTCCTTAACTTTAACAACAAGAGAATAACATTTTCATCAAACTTTACTTTAGTCTCACATGACTAGTTTTGGATTAGTCAATAACCCTAACTTGAAATAACCATAACTATGTATCTGTAATGAATAAATATATGAAAATAGTATAGAATGATATTTAGTGTGTTTTATGCAATTCTTTGAGACTTCACTACTTGGAACCTCTCAGAAAATGAGTTATGGAAAAAATGGCATACCTTGTTGAATTTTGGCTTATTCTATAGAGCTAACTTGTATAGAATGCCCCACACAAAATATTTGTTGTATGGATCTGAAAATTTTACACAGAATACTATAACCTGTACTCTAACCAAAACATTTGTTCTTACTGGATTTGGATCTGTTATGAATAATTTATGATGTTTTTACGCGAAACACTTATTTTAGACCAGTTTTAGAACTAGCCACAAACTGTATTTTCCATGGAGTGTAACTCCAAAAATTCAACAACCCAAAAGATGAAACTTTTACCATAGATACTTGGATATGTTTCCTTAATGGACTCCCAATTTCATGGTATGAATCATTCTAGAAATAAATTTACTGTGAAAATGATGAGATGACATGTAAATAACATACCTTAGAAAGCATCATCAAAAGAATTTATCCTCCCTTGAATTTCAGCCTTCTTTACTCTACCTTCCCTCTAAAATTTGGCTTAGATATCCTTTGGTTACCTCAGTCACCTGTAGCTATTCAATATTCTCAAGTATGTTTAAAATGAGAGATCCTTGCCTCTCATTTATACTTTCATGTAGCTTCCTTAAGGGGTTACATTTTTAACCATCTTAACCCACTTTCCTTATTTTAGGATTAACCCACTTCTAACCACTTGTCCAATTAGTAATTTATCCATTAACTTTATTACTTAAATAATTTATTTTGTATCCACTTTGACTTATTGTACACTCATCACTTCACTTTACCTCAATGGGTTACCTTCTAACTATCCTAAACCACTTTCCTTATCTTAGGGCTAACCCACTTCTAACCACTTGTCCACTTAGTAATTCATCCATTAACTTTATTATCTAAACAATTTATTTTGTATTCACTTTGAATTATAGTATACTCATCACTTCACTTTATTATTTACCTTCTAAAATTTCTCAAAACACTTTGACTACTTTGACCTTTGGGGGCTTCTAGATGACTCATGAAGGCTCTCCAACTTTACATGGCCATAACTCTCTAACCGTGAGAATTTATGTGACATTCCACATACAAATGGAAATTGAATGACATCTACTATCCATATAGAATAGTCTTTCCTGCAAATATATCAAAACTCGTACCATTATCCATCAACCAGACTTGGGTCCATTACCCAAACCTGGGTTCTCCAACTTCACATGGCCATAACTCTCTAACTGTGAGGAGTTATGTGAAGTTCCACATACCACTGAAAATGGCATGAAATGTACTATCTATATAGAATATTATTTCCTTCAAATATATTAAAACTCATATTGTTATACATCAAACAAACTTGGGTCTGTTACCCAAACCTTTGTGCTACCAGAATTCACTACTGGACTTTCTCCAAGGGTTGACATCAATCACTAGTGGTTGAAATCAATATGGAATATCACTCTCCAATGGTTGAAATCAATGAAAACCAACAATCCATACCAATTGTCCATCAATCTAAGCCAACTGTTTGAAAATATCCCCCTTTAGCATTGATGGAAACACTTAGTCATGATAACATTCATGCTTATACTCCTCATAAATGTTTCTATCTCTCCCCCTTTGACATCAGTGGAAAAGGGTATCTTCCTTTAGGGATTCTCCCCCTAATTGAACTCTCATTGGGATTCTCTCCCTATCTACATGCCTCTATTCTCTCTCTCCAAGAATTTCTATCCTACATCTGATAAATCTCTCCCCCTTTGTCATCAATGGCAAAGGTATCTTTCCATCCAGGGCTACTCCCCCTAACTGATCCGTCCTTGAGGATACTCCCCCCTAAATGAACTCTTCCTAAAATTGATACCCCAACCTTAACTCTTCTCTTTATGGTGCTTCCTCATGTAAATCTAAGACATATAAGATAAGCATTAAAAAGCATTCATTTTGGAGTAGAAATTACTCTGAGTCTTTGGTGAAAATACTCAAAGGATTCCCTTGGAAGTGGTTTTGTAAAGATGTTTGCTACTTGTTCTTTTGTGCCCACATATTCAACTCTAATGTTCTTATATGCAACATGTTCCTGTAAAAAGTGATACTTTATTGGAATGTGCTTCTTCTCGAAGTGCATCACCCGGTTCTTTGAGATACTAATTGTGCTTGTATTATTACAATAGATTGGAATGGGATCATCATTCTTAACTTGTATATCTAAGTAGAATGTTTCTCCGTTGGTGCTTCATCGATGATCAATGCAACTTGCCCAATCTGCATATGTGTAGGCAATAAGTTATAGATCCTTTCCTTTTGGATACTGTAATCCAAAATATTTTGTTCCTTTGAGATATCTGAAAATCCTCTTTACTAGTAATACATGTGATTCCTTTGGTGGTATTTGAAATTGCGCCACCTTTCCAACTACCTACATTACATATGGCCTAAATGTTGTCACATATAGTAAGCTACCAATCATTGACCTGTATTGCCTCTAGTCTGTAGACTCAGAAGACCCAGAAAGAAGGATAGTTCTCCAAGTAAAAATATTTCAAATTCATTCTGCATATCCTTTGCAAATCTCTGTCTTAACCTGTCATTAGTACTTCCAAAAACAATATCATCAACATAAATTTCAATTAATAAAATACTACCTTGAGTTACCTTGATGTAGAGGTTGTTGTCCGCACTTCCTTTCCATAGTTCATAGGGAGTTTTGTCATTTTTGTTTCTGAGAATTACTTTGTTTTGAATGTGAACTATTGTATGCACTGCATGTGTCCAAAAAATAGCTATCAATTTGGAATCCATTAGCATTGTTCGAGACATTTTCTGTGTAATTATCATCCATTATGATAATTTTATATTGTCTCCAAACCACTCTTTGAACCAATCTATGAATCCATGATCTCATCCATATTGTCCAAGAATCTACTTGTGAAACTGTCCATAATGTTCACCCATTTATCACTATACTATCATGAAGTCTTGATTAATCCATCAAATTGTACTTCTACTAATTGACTACTCTGGATCTATCTTCTCAAACTCTGCAAGATGATCAAAGGATGGTTCTTTGGTATGTCACAACTATCACATAGACTCCCCCTATCTAATATTCATATTACATATGAGTCTCTAAGCCAGATGGATCAGAACAATTCCTGCTCTAATGTGTATTCATCATCATGGTAGATTCATCATCATCTTCATTGGTAGATTCATCATCTCTTTGAGCTCTGAATTATTTCTTTATATCTGTGGATTCATCTTTCACTACAATTACTGAAAGTACAATCTCTTGAACATGTTCCTTATTTACATGTCCTTTTCTTTCAGTTATTTTCCAATCCTTTCTGTATCTGACATATTTTTTTTTCTCTATAGAATTTTCTTCATTGTGCTTTATTGCCAATCTTGCGATCTCTGGGACTTGGTCTTTGTTAACATGTTCTTTGTGTTTTCTTATCCATACTTTCTTATATCTTATATTAGTGTTCTCTTTCATGGAAGTATCGATCATGCTTCTACAATCACTAGCTATGTGTCCATAGTTATGAAATTTGTAACATTCAATGTTATGTGGAGCCACATATGCACTTCTTGCTTGAAAATTTATTTTATAATCCCTGCAATCTGCAACCTTATGTCCAAAATGACCATAAAATAAATTTCCATACCTAGGAGTGAATGATCTTGTTTATGGTGTATTCCTTCTGAATTTCTACCTTGAATGATCATGATGATGATTGAAGAAGCTTCTTTGTGGCTTGAGCATGAATGGTCTTCTTGAAGATGTATCTTCAATAGTTTTCTTAGATTCTAGTTGACCATGATTGCTTCCTTTGAGTACTTCTGTATAACTCTTTCTATTTTATCCATTCTTCTTTTCAGGAAACTTTGAGTGCTTCTCCTCATTCTCTATAATTGATGTGGATGTTTATATGTCTTCAATATTCTTGTTGAGCTTGACGATTTTACTTTTGAATGTTACAACGTCTTCTTCAAGCTTCTCAACCTTTTCTTTTTTCTTTATTATCTGAGACTTCATGACTTCTTCTATTCTTTTTGCTTCTTCAAGATGAATTTTTAATGTGATTATTTCTTCTTCAAGTCCTTTCTCTTCTTGACCAAACTCAGCCTCAAGCTGGTTTAGATCGCTAGTTATTTCCTTAAGATGACCTATCAATATATTCTCTCATTTGTGCTTCTTCCTTATGTGCTTCTATGTTGTCTTCCAAATATTTCTTTTGATATTAAAGATTTTCTTTGATCTTTCTAGATTCTTCTAGCCGAGTTCTTAAGTTCTCGATGCCCTATTGGGATTATTTAAAAATGTGAACACTTTTCTTTTGTTTCATCAATTATTTCTTGAGTGACTTGTTTTCTTCTCTTAGTTCATCTAAAGCACTAATCAATTCTCTGGTGATTATGTACTCTCCATCTTTTGAATCTGTTTGACATGGTGAACAAGAATTCTTCTTGATTTGTATGTTCATCTTCTTTGGCATTTTATGAATTTGTGATGAGTGAAGAATATATGTCATGTAACTTATCCCAAAATTATTTGACTGATGAACATTTACCAACCTTTTCTCTTACTAGATTAGATAATCCTTCCCAGATGAAATCCATTTCTATTTTGTTATTCTTCTTCAATTCCTTCTTGGCTATAGTCTTTTCCCTTTTTGAACTATCATATCCTGTAAAAACTAATAACCAAATATAATATCCATGTTCCTGTAAAAACACTTACGTCCTTCTACTCCACATCTCATAATTAAAATTGTTTTGACAATTAAACATTGGTACTCCATTCTCAGAAAAATCCATGATTTCCTTCTAGTGGCTAAGCTATTTCTTGAAGGAACTGGCTCTGATACCAATTGTTGGATTACTGGGAGGGTGGGTGAATCGGTAATATAGAAATTTAATCCCTTTTCACCATAAAATGCAATTTTTATATCAATGTAGCATTATCATCCAATAGTTGTAGAGTAAATAAACAATGAACAAAACACACATACATAGTACACTAGTGTTTTACGTGGAAACCTAAAGCGGGAGAAAACCACATAATGTTTTTTCTTATATGTCTTTAAGAATTACATTCATTGGAAGCACCGAATTCCTTTGTTTTCTAGCTGCAACTGGAAGGAGGCTCCAACCCCCTAGTTTCTTAGGCTACAACTGAGAGGTGGCTACAACCACCTATACTTGCCCCATCCAAACACCTTGGTTTATAAGTAGAATGATGGAACCATTGTCACACTATCACTATGAGATATATTGTTGTAAACCTATACCAATCCACCTGCACCAAAAAACCTGTACCAATAACCTAAACCATGCATAAACCATCAATCAACCTATACCAATAACCTAAACCATGCATCAACCATGCACCAACCCATATCAAACAACCTATACCATAATCAAGTGCATCAACCATGCACCAAACCTCTACGAATAACCCATCACAACAACCTGTCCAAACAACCTATGACAACAACCTGTCTAGTCAATCTTATCAACCAAATCAGATCTAGTCACCAAAATCATTCACCAAGTCAAATCCCAAATATGTGCATCAACTAAGCATAACACAACAACTCATAATCATCACCAGGATCAATATGTGTTTCTAATAATATAACAATACAAGTATGCTACATCATCCATAAACCATGTGTCAAAAATGATACTAACAAGTGCCTCCAACCATTTACCAAGTATGTACCAATCATGTATCAACTACTCATCAACTATGACTCATCAAGTTGTACCAACATCATCAACTATCACCTCATGTATGTGCCAACTCATCAACTACTTGTCTCAACCATGTAACCAACATGTACCTCAACCAAAATTCCTCATCAATTTCATCATCCAAATTTGATTTGTAACTCTGTAATAGATCTGGTGTATATGATCACATATCTGCTAACCTTCCTTAACTTTAACAACAAAAGACTAGCATTTTCTTCAAACTTTACTTTAGTCTCACATGACTATTTTTGGATTAGTCAACAACCCTAAATTGAAATAATAATAAATATGTACCTATAATGAATAAAGATCTAAAAATAGTACACAATGTTCTTAGTGTGTTTTATTCAATTCCTCTAGACTTCACTACTTGGAACCTCTCAGAAAATGAGTGATAGCAAAAATGACATACCTTGTTGAATTTTGGCTTATTCTATAGAGATAACTTGTAGAGAATGCCCCACACAAAATGTTTGTTGTATGGATCTGAAAATTGTAGAAAAAATATTATAGCTTGTACTCTAACCAACATATTTGGTCTTACTGAATTTGGATCTGTTATGAATAAGTTATGACTTTTTTACCTGAAACACCTATTTTAGACTAGTTTCAGGACTAGCCACAAACCCTATTTTCCACGGAGTGTAACTACAAAAATATAGTGACCCAAAAGATAAACATTTTACCACAACCACTTGGATATGTTTTCTCAATGGGCTCCCAATTTCACAGTCTGAATCATTCTAGAAAAAAATGTATTGCAAAAATGGTGAGATGACCTGTAAATAACATACCTTAGAAATCATCATCAAACGAATTGATCCTCCCTTGAATTTCAACCTTCTTTACTTCACTTTCCCTCTAGAATTCGGCTTAGATATCCTTTGGTTACTTTAGTCATATGTAGATATTCAATATGCTTAAGTGTTTTTAAAATGAGAGAGCCTTGCCTCTTATTTATACTTTCATATAGCTTCCTCAAGGGGTTACCTTTTAACCATCTTAACCCACTTTCCTTATTTTAGGGTTAACCAAATTCTAACCACTTATCCAATTAGTAATTTATCCATTGAATTTATTATTTAAAAATATATTTTGTATCCACTTTGAATTATAGTACACTCATCACTTCACTTTAACTCAAGGGGTTACCTTCTAACCATCTTAAACCAATTTCATTATTTTATGGCTAACCCACTTCTAACCACTTGTCCACTTAGTAATTTATCCAACTTTACATGGCCATAACTCTCTAACCATGAGGATTTATGTGACGTTGCACATACCAATGAAAATGGAATGAAATGTACTATCTATCTAGAATAGTCTTTCCTTCAAATATATAAAAAATTGTACCATTATACATCAAACAAACTTGGGTCCATTACCCAAACCTGGGTTCTCCAACTTCACATGGCCATAAATCTCTAACCGTGAGGGGTTATGTGAAGTTCCACATACCACTGGAAATGGAAAGACATGTAATACCCATATATAATAGTATTACCTTCAAATATATTAAAGCTCATATCTTTATACATCAAAAAAACTTGGGTCCATTACCCAAACCTTTCTGCTACTAGATTCGCTACCAGACTTTCTCCAAGGGTTGAAATTAATCACTAAGAGTTGAAATCAATCTACAATACCACTCTCCAATGGTTGAAATAAATGAAAACCAACAATATATACCAATTTTCCATCAACCTATGAAAATTTTCTGACATATATGGCTTTCAGAATTATCTGCATGTCTCTTTCTTGTGAAATTCAATATCATGTTGAATCACTCTCAACTCCAAATGAAGTATGGAGAAAATTGGAGGTAGTATTAGGAACAAGTAATATCATGAAGAATGCATGTAGGATATTGATAAGACAAATCCAATAGGAAATTGACCAGAAGAACTTAGACCAAGCTTCTCAATTTACAAAGACTTCTACATGCACCATGCATGCATATCAGGAGCCATATGAAGGAACTTTTTCATGTGCCATGCATGCATATTAGGAGCCAAATGAATGAACTTATACATGCCCCATGCATGCACATCATAATAATATACCCAAGCGAGCATGATCCATCCTACTGACACTCGATTATATTTAAGATTTGAGGAGGATGAGATCCTAGTTTGAGGAACCACCTCATGCACTCACAGTCGCAGAATCAGTAATGCCCATACATTGTTATATGGTTATGGCATCTGACCATACATCCTATGAAAAGGATGAAGGGAATCCATACTGGAAAAGTATCATGAATGAAGAGGATTTGGATATTCTTCTTTCTAATAAAATAAAGTGGATATATGTGTACATCTGAACGATGCATATACTTCATCAAATTCATCCAAACATCTACATCTTCAACAAAATATTCATAGAGCATAAACTTTCATGGTTGTGAGGTCTCCTTGGAGTGAAGGACACAATTGCTTAGCAATTGTATTTATTTATTCATCTTTTATGCATTGTATTTTGATGATGGGTTTTTCCCATGAGGTTTTCCCTCTTTCCTCTTTTTTTAGTGTTAATTCATTAGATTCATTGTAAAATGGGTACCTGACAAGGCCTTATTGTTGGGCCCCATTCTTCATTTACACCCTAGTACTGTTTAGGGTGGTTTTCGAGATATTACACACACACATAGTAATTATTTTTCCTAAGTTTTCTACTCACTGTGAGGGTCTCCTATTTTAAGGGATTTTCCTAAAAAATAGGGTGCATATCCTCTTTATTTGTGACTCCGTTAGACATCAATTATACTAGTGGAGGAAAACTCATTCATGCATTTTACCTCATTTTTCTCACCAAGAGGGAACATATCACATGCATGAGGCCAAGAAGGTTCATATCTCATGCACGCATAATTTTCTCACATCTCCACATGTGTGACTAAGTTAATTGTTTATTGCATGGACCAATTAACTTAGACTATGTGGAAGATTACTTTGTTTTATTTCAGTGAGTGTTCATATCACTCTACATCACTACTATGACTCTTTTATATCACTCTATATCCTATATATAGAACATTCACTTATCCATTGAGCTTCAAACTTCACATGGTATCAGAGCTTGTGAATAGAAACATTGATTTCCTTCAAACTAGATCTAGTGAAAAATGCTCAAAATTAGAAAAAATTAAGCATGTGGTGTAGGTCCACTTTGGAAACTTATATTTGATGCCAAAAAATTCAGTACAAGTTTTTTTATCAAGGATTTGGATATATGAAACATCCTCTAATATCATGAAAGACCAATAACATATGCATAAACATCGCAAGATATTGAGTAAGAACATATGCATAGATGTGGCAAGATAAACATATACATAAAGGTTGAGAGATATTTACGTGGCAGTATGGAGTTCATATGGGATCCATACAACTCTCAAGAATCACACAAGCACATTGTAATTTATCCTCTTTCACCTATATTATATAGGTTATAGGGATAAGAGATTATATCCCATTATGAATTTGGGATAAAATCTCTTTATAAATTAGTGATTTCATGAAGAATAATATTTCCAATAGTCTAATAATTTCTCATTTTGTATACAAAATGCTTCTCACAATGCCAAGCTATACAATATTAAATGTTTCCACTATATAAACATTAAAAACATGCTTATAGATCCCGTATTAATTGCACCTCAATATTTATCTTTTGTAGTTGAAGGGAGATCACATTCTTATTTTTAAAAGGTTATATTATGGGTCCATCTATAGGATGAAACATATAACTATAAGTGGAATTATTGGCATCCTTGTGTCTAGCACAATTTGAGTTGCTGTAACTAAACAACTAGTCTACATTATAGATACAATACTTTATACCTATATTATATGTACCCTTTTGATAGAGAAAAATTCTCTTTACACCATTTGAGTGTCTTTCTCTTGGATATTGCATGAACTTGAGGAACAAAATAATAGTAAATAATATATCAAGTCAATTATGAGTCAAATAAATGAAGCTTTCAATATGTTTCCTATGCGAGCAACATCATATTTCATAGAATCAAAGTGCTTAGTTATATTTACTCTCCATTGTTTAACACATGGTTTCTAATATTCCATTCCCAACCATTGTACTAGATCCAAAACGTATTTAAATTGAGAAGGAAATTATCATCATGCATTTGCAAGCCATGGATGTAGAGAAACAATTGCAATAGATTGAGGTTGGTCACTTCAAAGGTACTTGTTAGTTGTTTATTCAAACCCAAAATGAAGTCAATCCTACCACAAGTAATGAACAAGTCATCAACATAGAGGGAAACTATAAAATTATCACCATTTGCATTTAAAACATAAATAATGTGATCTAATTGATAATGTTTGAAACCAAAGTCAAGAAAGAACTTATCAATTTTATCAATATGTCTTAGGGTCTTGTTTTAAACCATATTCATCAATCAACGAAGAACACTTCTATCATTATCAAATAATAGGGTTTTCTCCATATAAATCTCCTTTGAGATATCACTATGTATGAAATCAGTCTTGACATCCATTTAATGTACACCCTATCAAAAAAAATAACAAGTGAAACAATAACCTTAACAAAATTCATCTTTGCAATTGAGAAAATCTCTTAGAGTAGTTGATAACTTCCTACTAAGAGAAACACTTTGCTACTAGTTGATCCTTATATCTCTCAATATCACCCTCATATGTGAAATAACTCTGGTATACCCATGGAAATTTCACCATATGATTCCAATTTTTGTTATTCATCAAGTAAGTGCACTTTTTATCCCTAAAAGTTTCCTATTTAGGTAAACCACATGCATCTACATATGTATCAGGATCACATTCCTTTATGAAGTGCCATCAAAGAAACAATACCATATTGTTTTTTTCCTCTAGTATTCCTCAAGTCACATACATTACTCACATCAACACCAACAAATTCAATTGTCTTAGTCACCCATTAGGGCATACTAATGTCTCATGTAGAATAATTTCACCATGAGAGTCCATAGTCGAAGGATTAGGAAATACACTTCTTGTAGTTAACTCATTTTTTACTCATTTGTAGAACTTCGATTGCAAGTCATGTCTCTAACATGAGTGCAATGTCTAGTGGACAATTTAGTCAACACACTAGTTGATGATGTGTAATATTTATCTAATTTAAAATTCATAAAACATTCAAATGGATTACTTCTAAAATATAAGAAGAGGAACTAAATAAATAAACAAATGAAATGTACTCATCAAATACAACGTTCCATTGATAAACAACTTCCTATTTTACTGTATCAAACAATCTGTTTGATTTTGTCTCATATTTCGTCTCATTATAGTAATCCACCATAGTTCAAAAACAAATATTTTCATACAATTTATTTCTTTTATAATCTATAATATGAACCCAAGCTATAAATACAACTATTTTGAGATGTATGACTAAGGGAACCCAACCTATAAATACAACTATTTTGATATGTATGACTAAGGGTTTTATTCCATTGCATTTTTGAGGTGGGGTCATGTCCCACAAAAAAATAGTTTGAATTATATTTAGAGGGTAATTTTAGGAGTAGACATCCTCTGCTCAAAACCCAATAAACATAACTTGGCTTGAAGAAAACACAATGCCATTTCTTGAAAAAACTTATTATTCCTTTTAGAAACACCATTATGTTTATATATATAAGGTACAAATCTATACCAATAGATACCATGCCATCACAAGTATATTTCAACGTCCCTTATGACATATTCTCCTCCATTAAGAGATCTTAGTAATTTCCCAATTCAACCACATTTCTTTTCGAGAAAGGATCTAATTCCTTGCAATTTTTAGGACACACTCCTTATTCTTCATAACATCTACCTAGTTGTACTTGGAAAAATCATAAATTGAGGTTAAAACATACCTTTCACTAGATAATGATGGTTTATTCATTTTATCAAAGGTCAACTTGGATAAATCCCACCTAGTTCTCTCCTCTCCAAGACTTTCCACTCTTAGTTGTAGACTAGTGATTCTTCCCAAGCATACACCCTTTAAATTCACCATTGAGAGGCCCTAACCTAGGTACTCGATTAACCTTCACCATCATTTTAATACTTCATAATTTTATATTTCCAAGCCACTCGTACGAAATTCTAGTCAAAACATTAGTCATATGTATGAGTGAAATCAATCCTAGATCTTTCTTAGGTGCTCCATTAACTTCATCATCAATTTAATACTTCATAATTTTATATTTCCAAGTCACTGATACCAAATTCCACTCCAAACATCAATCCTATATATGAGATCAATCAATCCTAGATATTGCTTAGGGAAATAAGATAAATTATATAGGATTTCTTTAATGTCAATAACATCATTCACAACAACAAAAAGGTCGTTGTTAATTTAATTCAAAATAAACATATTATGCCAGAGTTCAAACTTCATGCCAGTTTGGGTTAGTTGGAGTATAAAATACAAATTGGAGTTCAAACATTTTACATAATACACATAGAGTTCAACCTTCATCTGTGTTATCTCACTGATTGTATCTTGGTAAAATCCCAACCCAAACCACAAAGGTGTGAAAACTATGAGAGTATTTACCCACTATAACCTTAGATAAACACTCCCCTCACTTTACTGATGATGAAAATCACCAGAAGGGGGGAATCCTAGGTGACCCTAGGGGGATTTAGAGAGAAAGTGATAAGATATGAGAGATTCCCCTATAGGTCAAAGTCAAATTTAAAGATGAATCTTGGGAAATAATTTTATGAGAGGGTAATTGGTTTCCAAAGATGATATACCTACAAAACAATGCTATCCCTGCCCGGAACAAAACAATAGATTATAATATAAGCTTCAAATCAATGGGGACATAGTAAGTAATATTTCTCTCCCAAATTATATATATATAT